>SKCR01006512.1:0-184230 GCA_019454045.1 Zanthoxylum bungeanum
TCCGGTGTGCCCATAGTACTTCTGGTAGTTCCTCGACCCATAGGCCTTTGCTGGATCCGAGCCGAGCTTTCAGGTTAGCCTTGATGGTTTTGTTCGTCGCCTCGACTTGGCCGTTTGATTTGGGATGGGCTGGTGTGGCAAATCTTAGGGCAATCTGGAGGTCCTCGCAGAGTTTTCTGAAACCTTTGCTGTCAAATTGCTTCCCGTTGTCTGTGATGATGGCTCGGGGAATCCCGAACCGGCAGACGATATTTTTCCTCAGGAATTCGTGGCTCTTTTCTCCGTTATGGTGGATAATGGCTCTGCCTCCACCCATTTGGTGAAATAGTCTATGGCCACGATGGCATACTTCGCCTGCCCTTTCCCTTGTGGCATTGGTCCAATGATGTCCAGTCCCCACTGGGCGAACGGCCAGGGACTGAGTAGCGTGGTCAACATTCTGCTGGTTGGTGATGGAGGTTTGCGTTTTTCTGACATCCTTCGCACTTGCGGGCCACTTCTATGCCGTCCTGGTGCATGGTCGGCCAGTAAAAACCTTGTCTTAAGGCTTTGAAAGCAATTGAGCGACCTCCCGTGGCTTCCGCAGATGCCCGTATGTATCTCTCTAAGCACATAATTTGCCTCTTCTTCGGCAAGACATCTTAAGAGGGGGACTGAGTAACCCCGTCGGTAAAGTACCCCGTCGATTAGGGAGAATTTGGTGCTTTTGTACCTTAACTTCCTGGCCTCTGCTTTGTCCTCTGGTGTTTCTCCTTGTCCAAGTATTTCTGATGGGTTGCATCCATGATGCTTGGCTTTCTTATCTAGAACTTCCACTTTAGATTCTCCCACGCTTTTTTCCCGGATGTAAATCAAGGGGATTATCCTGGGGTGTTCGGCTTTTGTTGAAGAGGCGAGCCGTGCCAGGGAGTCTGCCTCACATTGTCTTCTCGGGGGATTTTTTCGAAGCTTACATCCCCCATCTTCCCTGTTAGCTTTCGTACTTCGGTCAGGTAGGCCATCATACTAGGCTCTTTCGCTTGAAATGCTCCTTTCAGTTGCTGAACGGCTAACTGCGAGTCACTCCTTACTACCACATTTGGATCCCTAGCACCGTGCATAGTCTCAAACCGCCCAGTATTGCTTCATACTCTGCTTCATTGTTGGTTGCTATGAAAGCGAATTTCAGGGCGAGTAGGATTTCTTCTCCTTTGTCGCTTTTTAGGATGATCCCGCCCCATTGCCTTGTGTGTTGGCCGAACCGTCTACGGACATTTCCCATTTGTCCTCGTCTATAGCCAGGGTCTGGGGGGTCGGTACATTCGGCGACAAAATCTGCCAAGGCTTGTCCCTTTACTGCTGCTCTTGGGAGATAGGCGATGTCATGTTCACTTAGTTCTACCGACCACTTTACTAATCTGCCGGAAACCTCTGGCCGCTGCAGAATTTGTTTTAGGGGGTGGCCGGTGTATACCCTGATAGGATGGGCTGGAAGTAAGGCCGTAATTTTCGAGCTGCCGTAACTAGTGAAAGGGCGACTAGTTCGTGTACTGGATACCGGGTTTCAGCGTCTAAGAGGGCTTTGCTGATATAGTAGACAGGCTTCTGGATCTTGTCGGTTTCATGTATCAGTACTGAACTTACTGCTCGGTCCGAAACACCAGATATAGGTATAATGTTTCACACCTGGGAGTGGTTTAGCCAGGAGTGGGGGCTGCACCAGATACTGTTTCAACTGCTGGAAGGCTTCTTCGCACTCTGTCGTCCAGTCGACATCCTTTTTTGCTTTTTTGATTACTTTGAAGAAAGGGTGGCATTTGTCAGTTGCTCGTGATATGAACCGGTTGAGCGCGGCCACTCTACCGGTCAGACTCTGTACTTCTTTTACTGTTTTGGGAGACTTTAGGGCCAGTATTGCCTGGATCTTCTGTGGGTTTGCTTCAATTCCTCGGACACTTACCATGTAGCCTAAAAACTTCCCTGAAGCTACCCCGAAGGTACATTTTTCCGGATTGAGTTTCAGGTTGTGTTTTCTTAGAAGCTCGAAGGTCATTTTTAGGTCGTCCATGTGGTTGTTTGGTTCTTTTGACATTGTTATCATGTCATCGACATAAACCAGCATTGTAATGCCGATGAGTGGTTTGAAAACTTTGTTTACCAACCTTTGGAAGGTGACCCCAGCGTTTTTTTAGCCCGAAGGGCATCACTTTATAGCAGTAAAGCCCCTGATCTGTGATGAAGGTTGTCTTCTCTTCGTCTGCCGGGCACATTTTGACCTGGTTGTATCCGGAGAAAGCATCCATGAAGCTCAGTAAGCCTTGACAGGCTGTGGTGTCTACTAGCTGGTCTATGTTCGGCAAGGAAAGTTGTCCTTTGGGCACGCCTTGTTTAAGTCGGTGAAATCGACACACATTCGCCACTTGCCATTGTTCTTCCTGACTAATACCACGTTTGATACCCAATCCGGGTACTTTGCTTCCCTGATGAGACCCGCCTTTAGTAACTTCTCGACCTCGGCTGCTATTACTTTACTCCTCTCTTGATTGAAGTTCCTTCTCTTTTGTCTGACCGACCGGCTTGCGAGATGAGTCTACTGCTAGGCGGTGATTGATGAATTTCAGGTCGATCCCCGGCATGTCATTGTATCCCCAGGCAAAGACGTCCGGGTATCCCTTCAGGCATTCTAGAAGATCTTGTCGTATAGACTTGCTCAGGCCTCCCCCTATCTTTATATTTTTTCTGGCCCGTAAAGTTCTATCTCCTCCGTTTCCTCAGCTGCAGCGAGTCGGGCATTTTTGTTTGGCCGGGGCCCTGGGTTTCTGTCTTCTTCTTCTTCTCCATGGTTCCTTTGTCGTTTTCGGTTGTCTTTTGTGATGCAGAGAGTTTCTCGTGAGAGAGTTGCGAAGCAGCTGCGAGCTGTTTTCTGGCTTCCGCACACAATTCCGATCCCCTCCCGAGTGGGGAATTTCAGTTTCAGGTGGTAGCAGAGACATCGGCTTTTGTTTTCATCATAAAAGGTCGCCCGACGATGGGCTGGTAACTGCTCATGCAGTCTACTACAATGAAGTCTGTCATGATCGTCCGGGTCCGAGGATGTGTCCCGACAGTTATTGCCAACTGTATCCTTCCTAGTGGGATGACGGCTGATCCTCCGAAACCGTATAAGGGAGTGCTATCGTTGGTCAGGGTTGCATATTCTACCCCTAGGTCGTCCAGTGCTTCTCTGGAAATTATGTCGACCGCGCTCCCGGGGTCTACTAGGATTCTGTCTACCTCCGACCCGTTGATGACTGCCTTGATTATCAATGCAATCGTCATGAGGGAAACTTACTCCTTGGGTATCCTCATCAGTGAACATTATTGGTACCGACCGACCTCCCTGTAGCCCTGTGACCTGCTCTGTTTCTAAGACATCTGGTCATCGGGTTCTGCTGTAATCTTTCTTGACCGGTTAGAGTTTCCGGCCAGTGTTCTTCCCTCTGCGATGATATTGATTTGGCGACCACGTGCTCTTTGTCTGGCTGTCATGACCTCGTGGTCAATGTATTTTTTTTTAGATACCCGTTTCGTGCTAGATCTTCCATTTGTTCTCGCAGATCTTTACATCCGTCTGTTGCATGTCCTTTGGAGTTGTGGTGTACGCAATAAGCTTTTTGGTTCCTTTTGTCCGGGGGGAATCTTCTTTGGTCGGGCTCTACTAAGAGGCATTTCCCCTGGATCTCCATGACAATTTGTCCCAGTGGTTTCTTTAGGGGAATGTATGCATCTTCCCCGACCACATGGTTTACTTGGGTTGGCGCCCTTCTCTCTTGATTGTCCCGGTGCAGTGGCTTGAACTCCTTGTGCTTCGGGGGTGGTCTTCTGGATTCTCTTTCCGTACGGCGGGGGGCGCCCTCTCTTGTGGTTCTTTCTCTAATGGTGCTCCCTTTTCGGGATACTTTCTCATCGTTCTCTAATTAAACGAATTTTCGGGCCACCTCCAGGGCGGTGGCGTAGTCCGGGGTGTCTTGGATCCTTAGGTGGGTCCATAGCCTCCCGACTTTCAAGGCTCCTTTCAAGCTTTCTAGGGCCTCGGGGGATTCGTACCCTCCAACTTCGAGTACCATATTGTGGTATCTTTCAATGAATATCTTCAATGGTTCATCTTCTCCTTGTTTCATAAGCCTTAGTTCTCCAATTGTCTTTCTGGGGACACAAGCCCCCTTGAAGTGTCGTATGAATGATTTTCTGAGTTGTGCGAAGCTGCTGATGCTCTTTGGGGCTAGGCTTCTATACCATAGAATGGCCGGTCCGGCCAGAGTTAGGGGGAACACTTTGCAAATGGCGTCCTCTGTTACCCCTTGTACCTCCATTAGTAGGACGAAGCCTTCAATGTGGGTTTTGGGATCGGTATGGCCTTTGTATGGTGTCATGGTCGGCATCTGAATCTTTTTGGGAATTTCTCTGATTTTATTTCTTCTGTGAGGGGGGACTCATCTTTGCCGTCCTGGACATCCCCAGTCTGTCTGCATTGGGGTATACTCCCCATTTGACCAGTTCCTCCCGTAACCAAGATTTCATGCTGCTGTCTTTGGTTCCATGCCGCCCTCTGTGGTTTCTTTTCTTTCTGCTATCTCGGGAATGGTGTTTCTCGGGGTCGGTATCTTCTCGTACTTTTTCATTATATTCTTTTCATCTTCTCCGGGTGTTGTGAGGGCTATCGTAGGAGGAGTCTAGCGACGATTTGTCATCTCCTCCCTCCCATGTGTCCTCGGTCTGGGAATCTCTTTGCACTACCACGGATCTCACCCTGTAGGGTTCCCTCCTCCGGGGTCTGTCGTCTTCACTTGTATCGACAATTCTTTTTCCTTCTGCTATGTCGTTCTTTCGTCGGCTAGTCCCGGCCTCGAATTTTCCATTGTGTGCTCCTTCTATCTTTTCCAACCGGTCTACTATGGTTTTTAGCAGAGTTTGGCTTTCCTCCCTTTCTTTCCTTAGGTTCTCCTCGATCTTTTTCATCCAATCTGCAGCCGAGCTCCCTGATGGTTGGTGGTTTCCGTCTTCCGCCATTGTCTCACTACGCGAGTTGTTTTTTGTTGAATTCCCCACAGACGGCGCCAACTGTTGACGGTGGATTTTGGTCTCAGGGTAATACGGGAATATCACCTCCGAGGAATCCTCCTTCAACGGTGAATTTGTTTGGTTATGGGGGACCAAAAGCAAATTTAGCGAGAGACAGATAAACACACCATCAACAAGGAGATTTAACGTGGTTCGGTGGATTTTGGATCCGACCTACGTCCACGGAAAAGAACAGGATGGTACTTTTTATTACCCCAATACGCTTCTCAGGTCTTTTTGTGTTTACAAATCAGAGCTTGATGATTCTGATCACTGATTTTTATGATGATGCCTTTTACACATACTATGCCCTCCTATTTATAATAACACAGAAATCAGACTCCTATTTGCATAAGAAATCCTAATTGAACTTAGTCTCATCTCCTTGCAAGGATTCCTAGTCTGATATTCCCTTCTCTTTTCTTATCCCATTTCGGATTCTGACTTCATTTCCTTGTGAGAGTAGGATAATTCGTTTTATCTTATCCGCAAGAATAGGGTGTCGTCATCTTGAACACGTCTCGCCATCTGGTCGGTCTTCATGAGGTCGGTCATGATAATCTTTTATGCTGAGAGTGTTTCTGCCGACCTTATAGTGCTCGGTCATCCGAACCAAAGTGGTCGGTCTTTACATGTTGTGGTCGGGTCGGTTTTGATGATCTCAACCAGTCAGGAAATTACCCTTCTGTCCTCGTCGTGCTGCCTAAATGTCATAGTGCCTGAAAACACCATCAACAAAAGGGATTTGAGTTAAAAAAAAAATTGCATGTCTGGAACTTTTAAGATGTTAATTTTGAGATTACAACAGTTTGAAAAGTTTGGTGAAACAGTTACTTTATACTTATAATTTATGTCCCCAAGGGGTGTGGCTTGGTGGTGTAGGGTCCAGGATCTCACCTTGAGGTTCTGGGTTCGAATCCAGGGGGTGCACTTCTTGTAAGAGCCTGGGATAGCCGGTGGTTTTACCTGCGCCGCGGCCCAGAATGGGTGGTTTGGTGGTGGGGTTTCCATCGTTTTCAAAAAAAAAAAATACTTATAATTTATACGTATCACTCACCAACAAATTATTCTAGTTCGACAAAAGAAGGAAAAAAGGAATCTTATACATATCAACATGAGTCAAAAATAATAATTTCTTTCATGTGTTGTAGAAGTAATTTAAATGGGGGATTCAGAGCAAGGAAATAACAAAGGAAAAGGCAAAAAGAAATAGAACTATGAATCTTAGACCATTGATGATACGAATGAGTTGTTGCACCTCTTGTGGATGCTGTCAATAGGGGATTACGTGATGCTAATAGGTCACTTAGCAAGCAAAATGTAGAAAGAGTGATACTTCCTCGTCTTAATGTTAAAATTATAATGTCACAATCACACATGTACAAAGGTAACGATATAGAAGAAGAAGAAATTAATGACGAATATATGGATGATGAAGAATTTTATGAAGCCATTTACTGTTCAATGATGGCAATTTATTCAATAATGCATGTGTTAAATCAGTTTTTGTTTAGGATGCGTGGTGAATATATTGAACGTCCATTAACTCGACGGCAAATTACTATCATTGGATATGACTATTTCATATGGTTCTATTTCATATGATTCTATTTTCTGTTATTGTTGATGCAAATGTCCACAACTTGAACCAATTGACTTTCATTAGCTTTTTTTTTTCTTATGGTTCCATTCCATAATATACCTTTTTTTTAATAAATTAATAAGTCTTTTCAAATCTTACAAATTCTATGATATAAATCTTTTCAAATCTTATAAGTAAAAATCTTTATTAAAAAAATGTCATAAAATCTTATAAGTCATTACATTCTTTAAATGTATTTTAAATCTATTGGACTTATTTATCGATAAATAGTCTTTTAAAATCTCAATTGAATACACCCCCCTAAAACTCTAAATATCTACTTATAATTTCACTTCTTCTTCTTCTTTTTTTTTTTTAATAATTGTTGGATTTATGTAGTTGATATAAATCTACTAAAAATTCTATGGAGTTAAATAAAAATCTCAATGTTAATAATTATTATTGTGGATTTTTGTTAGAATAGTGATATTTATACTCCCGAAAGAGTACAAATCAAAAAAGATTATGTATATAAAAAATATTTAATTAATTTAAAATCATAATTTAACTATAATTTTATATTTAGTGAGTACTGATTAGGGAAAAAATATGGTTCAATGTCATCCAACTGGATTGGCCCATTTGACTAGGTCTTGATCCCCATGAAGATCCAACCGACTAGATCTTAGCTCGCTTCTAAAGCCCAGTCGACTGGACTTGTTTGCCGGCCCACAATGAATTCCAATCAACTCGATAGTCCAGCCGACTTGTACCCTATTGGCACATGCCCGGATATTCCAACCGACCTAATCGGCACCAAGGATCCGACGTACTTGGAACAACAAGATTCGAATCGGATGATCGATATTTCTGGAATCCTTCTCCATATTACTCACTTGTCTAAACAACGAGATCTGGTCAACACACAACAAGTCCTACTCCTATTATTACTCAAATCCCTTCTTTTATAAGATAACTCTAAAAAATTTCGGGATTACCCGAAGTCCTGAAAGGATTACAACTATCATTTATTTGGGTTCAATTTAATCTTCTATATAAGAATCTGAATCCATCTAGGACTAAGATACCTAAATCTATAAATAAAAGGACCCTAAAGACTACAAACTCGTTCAAACTCTCACTTACAAACTTGAGATCCAGCGTCCTTACTCTCACTCCGCTCAGATATGTTCTTCCCTTCGCCTTTATGGCACACAAATCGAAATACGAGGTATCACTTTCGCCTTATTCTCTTTCAAACCACTGTTACCACCATTAATTTGAGTGTCAGAATGTTTACGACAACCATCACACCAGTAGTCAGTCACTCTATGTTCCCTTCCCTCTCTCTTATTTTACAAGATTATTGATATCCCTTTTCACGGTCTACGAGTACATGCGCATATCATTGTTGTATTTTTAAACAGCAAATTTTATATTTCTATATCATTAAATATTTAAATTTCATTAAATTTCCTCTAAATTCTTCCACAGGATAATTCATAATGTATGTGCTCTATAGAAGGAAAAAATAGATTATTTTAATACAAATTTATTCCAAAATTCCAAAAAAAAATAATCATAATTAATTGACAAAATTTAGCACTTCATTAGAATAATTTATTCAGTACTTTTACATACAGAACTTAAATTTATCAAGAAATCCGGTTAAATACAACAAAATCCACAAAAATAAAATATAAGGTCCTCATAATTATTGTGGTTCAGGTCCCAGGATGCCGTTGACAACAGCAGTAGCGACGAACACGCCAACAAGCTCAGCTCCGGCCACCGCTCCCGCCTGCGCCAGCCCTCCGAAACTCCCTGTCGTTTCGATCTCTTTCTCCACCGCTTCGATCTTTCTCTCTGCCGTTTCGATCTTTTTCTCCGTTTCCATCACAATCTCCACTGCTTCCTCCTCTGCCTGCTTCAGTTTCCTCCTTAAGCCAAACAGCGGAATATCTTCCGCCGAGGACGCCGACTCTCTCCCTGTTAAAACCGGCAATGCCGTCAGCGAGAACAGTAGTAAGTTCCTGCGGCTGGCGTGAAGTGCCGGCGCAGGTTTAGGCGCCTGCGCCTTGCAAGAGACAGGGTGCGTAGTGCGCACACGGAGGAGCGGTGGAGTCTGGAACAGTGAAGATGACGAGATTGTGGAAGCCATGGCTCTCAGTCTCTCTCGAGTCTTGAGTACTGATCCGTTAAGTGAGTGGTTTACGATATTCTGTGGTGGGTGGTGTACAAACAAATAAAATTTTATAAAAGTAGACCACTTCTTTTTAGGCTTTTAAGATAAATATTAAATAGCAACTAAAATAAAATCTTAAAACTAGAGTTAAAAAATATAATAAATGAAAAGACTATTTTAACCATCAATATCTGTTTTCCCACTACCCTTATATAGTTAAGATACATATTAAATGGTGTGTTATTAATTATTGTTTAATATGTGATTAGTGTTAGTCCGCCTCTTTAACATGTGAAGAGGATAATGTGCAGTATAATTGTAGCTGCATGCCTGCATCATTTTCGACTACATCCTAAGCTCCACATGTTAGTTGTTACTCTCAAAAATATCATTCATCATCTACAAGTTTTATAGTGGAATTACGCTACCTACGATATGCAGACTATGCATAAATACGTGTCCCACAAATATTCAGACACTTACGCTATCTCACTAATAGCTTAGTTGACCAGATATGTTAAGTAGCACTAGAATCCTCATTCTGAATCACATTCATCCTACTCAATTGTATGTAATATGACACAAACTCATTTTACTTAACATGTAATAAATTGTCACGCCACTTTGTCCTAAAAAACAACAATGTATTATAAGCCAACATAACAACAAATCTCACTAATTTACATGCAATCTCATTGATTATGTAAAGTGAATATATGATGTAATTAAAGAAATTTAGGAACATTCCTTCAAAGTTTTCATTAATTAAGACTTTATTGAATACAACAAGAACATTTTCTTAAGCACAAAAAGTTTTATGTTTTCCTGAAATTAAGCAAATAAGCTACACATAAAACAGCCTTTCACTATCTTCTTAAGTGTTGGAAGACCTTTTACAAGTAACTCTCGCCCATCACAATTCCAATATCAAAAAGATTCCTCGCCTGTCAGCACCAAAATAAACAACATAATAGCATCAACTGATAACTCATCACTCTAATAATTTGGACACTAATCTCCTCCTGTCATGTGTTCTTGATGGTATGATTCTTTCACTCCCACACCTTCTTGACCACCACAGCAACTAAAAGAAACTAAAAACCATTATAGCCTAGCTGATTTATGTCCTATAATTATATAAATCCTTTGAAAGATTGTGACTAAATTAAACTAATTTCAAGTTAAAGCGTTCTGTTTTACTTGAACTTGCTATCTATAATAGCATTTTGAAGCAAAATTTGAATCTGTTTCCAAGTAAGCTTTTGGCCTATGTGTTATTGGGTTCATTTTTCTAACAGAGTTTAGTAATCTTCAAAATTCTACTAATAACAATAGGATTGCGCATTATGGTGAACTTGCTCTTGAGTCTGTGAATGCATATTATCAATATGGACATGCTCTGCTGTACGAAGTTCAAGAGGAGGCAGATCCATTGGGTTCAGTTCCTTAAAAGGAGGGTGAGTCTCAACAAGGCTCTAACAAAGATGGATCCGTTAAGAATGCGGTTAATGGAGAATCTTCTATCGCTTCCGTTTCAAGTAATGCTGAACAGGATGGCAGTTCGAACAATCAGGATGGAGCAGCAGATGATGGTTTGTATTCTCCTTATGGCGCTTTTGAATAATTTATGAATTGTCAAGTTAGAATCATATCGATGAACTATTTTTCTTGCCTGTTGGTTCTTATGCATGAGCTTTACATTTGCTTCCAATCTTCCATGCATAATGATTCATTTTGATGGAAATTGTCAATGGATAATATACTGATACCTAATCTTATATATTATGGTGGACATGTCGAAAAATTGTTGACAATCAACATGCCTGTTACTTGCTCCACACTTGTTGTCACTTGTCAGACTGCTGCCAATCTTTTTCCATTGCAGGATTGACTTCAGGTGACCTATGATAGATTTTCTGATGGTTTCAAAACATACTTTATGGAGTTCTCTTGCAACTTTACCTTCGATTTCGACGTTCAAATTTAGCAATTCATTATGACGTTCTGGTGTAACCCCACCCCTTCAAAAGATTTCTTCTGCCTCGTTCTTACTTCTTAGTTATCCTGTTATTCAATGATACAAGAGTCAAAGTTATATCCTTCTCTATGTCCTTCATTAGAGGAAAACTATATCTGTTAAGTAATAAATATTACTGGAAATTCACGGTGCTGATCTCAATTCCTCAGATTTTTCAATTAAACTCTTTTAACTCATTAGAATTCCCTGCAATGCCAGCTGGTCTTGATTTCTCTTCTTTCGCTATATCTTTTTTGTTTTTTAAAATAGTTTATAGGTCAGTTTTGAATTTTGTGTGTGTGAATACATTGGGTGAGTAAATAAGTCAGGGGTATATGAAAGGCTATTTAGGGTCCTTGCTTTGGACGATGTGAGATGGTGGACACTGGAAAGGACTGAATCTGCTGCCCCAATTTTTTCGGATATTACTCCTTGGTGTACTTATGCTTGCCTGATAACATGCAGACATTATTTATATATTGTGCTTGCTGTTTTGTTTTGTTACAGTCCCCGAACAGGATGACAAGGAAGAAGATGAAGAAGGTAATGGCGGTGAGGATGTGGCTGAAGCAGATGAAGACGAGTCTGGCTTGGATTTGGCATGGAAAATGCTAGATTTTGCGAGGGCAGTTGCTGAAAAAAACACTGGGGTGACTCAATGGTGAAAGTGGACATATTATCAGCATTGGCAGAAGTAGCACTGGAAAGAGGTTTGTTGTTTGTTCTATTTACTTGTAGATTTAACTGGTATTTAAATCCTTTTATCTAAAAACTGAACTTCTGTTATGCACCATGCAGATGACATTGAAACGTCACTTAGTGACTACCAGAAAACACTAACTATTTTGTAACGTATGGTCGAATCTGACAGTCGACTCATAGCTGAACCGTATCCTTGTAGATGACAAAATATGTATTTAGGTGAAACTGTCCAATGTTCTGTTTATTTACTCGGTTGTCTGATGGATTGAGCAGTATGGGGTCTAGCCAATAAACCAGCTTCTAGAAATTTCATTCAGCCCTATTCAGTTTTCACTTAATGGCTACCTTAATTCTATTATTAAGAAATTTTTCGCATATGTTTATGTCTGGAGATTGGCTTTAAAACTCAAGAAGCAATTCCATACTGCCAGAAGGCCATAGCTGTTTGCAAATTGCGGGTTCAACGGCTCATGAGTGAAGTAAAGACTTCTGGGGAGTCAGCAACATCATCAGCTTCATCTGAATTAGAAGATGGCATCCAGCAGTCCTCCACCAATGGGTACCAAAATGATAAACTTCTGACAGATAAGGAAGCAGAGATTGAAACACTCTCTGGCCTCTGTGGAGAACTGGAAAAGAAGGCAAGTCCAATTGTGATTTCTATGAGAAATTCATAAACATCAACATACTAACTTCCATGAGTTAACAGTACATTCTTTGATCTGCAGCTTGAAGATTTACAACAGGTGGCTGTGAACCCAAAGTCAATTCTCTCAGAAATCCTGGGGATGGTATCTGCCAAGGCAAAAGGGAATGAGAATAGTTCATCTTTAGCTGTTTTGAGCTCTCACATATGGGTACTACCAACAGTGATGGAGATTTTGATTCTCCAACTGTTTCCACCGCTCACACAAATGGAGCCGTTGGTGTCACTTGTTGGATAATTATGACCCATAGCATCATTATTTGTAAAAAATATTATGTTTTTGTACAAATTATCTATGTGACAAAAGGAAATTGCTATTTTATCATTATTGTAATTAGATTACTTGGATATATATTAATGATAAAGGTCCATATGGTTAAATCAGATTAATAAGATATGATACAGTATTAAACCACGAACGGTTTAATCATTAAATATCCCTAGTCGAAGTATTATCGAGACTGGACATTAATAATATGGAATAGACTAGTATTACACTTGTGCGCGTTATGGAAGCTTAACGACATAGTTCTCATATATTTAGGTATTGGATACTTATGCAAGTGTAATAAGAGGTTCTGTTAGCCGTTGGACCGGGAACAGTTCGCTCTAGATAGACCCACTCAGAATCTCATTGGTAGTATGACTATGTGTCTATGAGAATCCGAATCAGGGTAGGTGTATGTGATCTTTAACCTGAGACTTACGTCGCTATTACTTGCGACAATCAGTTTACTTTAGTATTGGCCGTCAGGAACTTTAACAGGTTTCGTGTACACCTGTATTGGGTTTACTGAGAATCGTAGTGTATTGGATGTGATGTCAAGATGAGAGTATCACTTCAGTCATATGGAGATGATGGTCACACAGGATACGGAACTAGTAGTCTTAAAGCTGCAGCTATCGGGATAGTATGACTAGGTCATGACTTCCCGATTACAAAGATTAGTTACTCAGGATCCGATATATGCTTCGTACGGGGCAGACACATAGCCAGCCCTAGGCCTAGCATGTGACATCTGATACTTGATCGTATTACATATTACATAATATTAGTATTACTACGTCTGATATAGATGATATTCCTCGGCGAATATTTCTGGAGAATTGGGCAGGTACAACGCTTTGCTAGAAGCCAACCATGTCTTGTAAATCGGTGAGAACATGGTACGGGGTACGCACGTGTTCGGATAGTCCGATAACCGTATTTACTGCCAACATATCCAGGAATCTCTTGGGTCGCTTCCCAAAGATTCACCAATGACATTTGACTCGGATAAAATTAATTTGTGATTAATTATGAGAGAGAAAATTAATCTGGGATTAATTGCGGTAAGAATTAATCTGGGATTAACTTCATAAAGAAGAGATAACGCGATTAATTTATAATTAATCGATAAAATAAATTTAATAGTTAAATTGGATTTTTCTATTTAATTTATTTATTTGTGGCTAAAATAATATATCGAATATATTAATTGAAATCGGATTTCAATACGAAATTAAAATTAGATTTTAATTCGGGTGAACGAATTAATTTAGAATTAATTCGAAAGCGACCATCGTAATAATTTTCGAGGCATAATTATTTAATTAAATTGGATTTAATTATGACACGACGGTAAATTCGTTTAATCGGAATTAAACGAACCCGATAAAATTACCCGTGACTTTGCGTGTGTCTTTATGTGTTTTGGGAACACAAAATATCTTTGACTTTGGTGGGCCCAAGTCAAGTTGTGTGTTGAGGAAGCCAACTCAACTTTTGAATTTAAAATGTGGTGGGACCACATGACTTACATCAAAGGTCAAATGTTGATGTAAGTAGTTGGCTTAATTAATTAAATGTATTTAACACACACAACCACCAAGTCTTGAACACTCTCTTCTTCTCTCCACCTTGGCCGATTCTTCTCTCCATTGTTGTGAAATTTTTGCTTCAAAATTTCAACAAAGCTAGCACTTGGACGAGTCAAATTAGGTGATAGGGAAACTCACCCAAGGAATAAACAACATAACAACAAGCTTGGAGCTTCATCCAAAGAGGAAATTTTGAAATTTCTCCATTTAACAATGTAAGTGATTCCGCCACTTTTCTTGTTATTTCACACATATTATCATGTTTAGGATCTTGTGGCATGTCTCAGAGACTAACAATGGTATCAGAGTCTTGCTAATATGATTTTGAAAACTAGGGTTCATAAACTTTAATTAGGAATTTTTGCTTGGAGCATGAAAATTCAAAATTGAGTTGTTGGTTGATGTTAGATGATGATAACTTGGAGTTGTGCATTGTTGGATTGTTGAAAAATTGATTGGATCAAATTTCCCTAATTTCCCTAAGTTGGCCGACACTTAACCTAGTGTAACTCATTGTGATTTTTTAAATTTTGACACTTGGATGTGTTAATAGCGTGATATATATGTTGAATGTTGATTTAATTGGATTGGAATCAAATTGGTTATTAATTTCTTGTCATTGCCGTGAGTTAGCATGCTTGTTGGAGACTTGATTTTGCTTCAATTTGTGTTGGATATGAATTGGAATGATAAGCATGATTAATTAGATTAATTAATATTTTGGAAATGTTAGATTAATTAATTAGTTATGTTAATTACACTTAAAATGGATTAATGTAATATTTGGAATATTGTATTAAGGTAAATTAGTCCCTAAAATACTAAATGGGCTAATTTGGTTATATTTTGATTAATGGGCTTAGTTGGGCCAAGTTTGGTTGTGGGCAATTGGGTTGGATCCAATTGGGCCTAAACTATTTCAATAAAAGTCCAAAATATGACTTTTGGGCCTTTAATAATCCAATTGAGCCTAATGAGCCAAAATTAATTTATGGAATATGGTGATTCCTAAATGGGCCAAGGCATTATGGGCTTGATCCATAATGGCCAAAAGTCTATGCCTAAAGAATTAATTAAAGTCCATTGGACCTAATAGAATTGGCATTGGATGCTAAATGGGCCTTTGAGACCATTTGGATTGGATTTGGAATCCAAGTCTAAAAGGGCATTATTATAATAGAATAAGTGCAATTGTTTAATTTGGAATTAAACTTGAATTAGTATTGAATACAATTTAAATTGGATTTAATATTGTAGTTCGATATAATTCAAGAATACTTACTTTGAGTATTTATTCTTAAACGAGTTGGACTCGCGCAAATCAAATCGTTGTATGAACATTGGATGGTCATTAATTAAAGAATTAATTAATTGGATTACATTGATTGACAACATGCTATGTGTGAATGCTTGGATGTATTTGTTTGAATAATGTATATCAGATGGTTATTAGATGGGTGGGGGCAATTTTGGAAATTATTGTAAATATTCTATTTATTTGAAATTGGACCTGTGTGTCCAGCCTATCACCTCTTATTCTCATTGTATTTCTCTTCTCACCAATTCCCCTCAATGTAATGAGGTTTCTTATAGTGTTATGTAATTGGGTTAATAGAATAATGTAAAGTGCTAGCGGGAGAGAGGAAAAGAAAAGAGAAAGATTTGTTCTAGGAACAAAATATATATGAATATTCATCCGCATATCATTATTATATTTATCGCGCCTTATTGTGTTTTTAGAATGCATGTTTAAGGATGTATGATGAGACCTAATCAAAGATAATAAATTGGTTGCCAATTTACGAAAACGCCCTCGCTTTTAATATTAAGCGTTTCCTTCCATTGAGTGGTTCTCTCTCAAGATCCAAGATTGGCTTTGATTTGTTGGCCAAAGTCAAGATCATTGTCTATCGCGGATGTGTTTGAACCATGAAAGTTTTGTTAATATCGCATGTCTTAGGCAGTTGCGACTTGTTGGCCAAAGTCAAGGTCACTTTTGTTTATTGACGTGGATTACGAAGCTTTCCCACTGTCAATGGGTCGCGCTTAACTGGAATCATTAAGCTTGTTGAGCCAAAGCCAAGGCTTAGTTGATTCAGAGGAAACATGTTAGAAAATATATTAGATATATGTTTCGGACTTGGATGTCCACCTCCGGATATAGGAATTGGATGAGATCCAATTGATCTTAGAGATCTACCTAGTTAAATTTTATACAGTTTGTTGGCCAAAGTCAAGGTTGTGTATTATTTAACGGGATCTTAACCCACTAGGAAACTAGGTTTCCCGAGTACTCAACGGAGGGTTAGAGGCTCATCGAAAATTAGTGGGAGGCTAGTATTAAATTTACAATTTCTTTTAATACTCGCTAATATGCGCAATCTATTATTATTATTTCTCGTTATTATATATATTGATTGAACTAATATTATTCATTTATTGTTTTCTTTGAATAGTTAGACTGTACTCAACAGTACTCCATTTGTACTTGGTTATATAGTTGGACTATGTAACCATTGCATTTGAGTGTAACTGAAATATTTGATTGGATAGTTGGACTATAGCAATCAAAATGGCTGGAAAGATAAGCGTTAGGGACATAATCATGGGTGAGAATGTCTTTAACGGCGCAAATTTTCCAGACTAGGAAATGAACCTCAGGATAGTCATGAGAGCTGAGAAGTTGCTCTATGTGATAGAGAGACCTCTCGGGCCTGAGCCCAGATTTGAGCGGCCAGTAGAGAATGAGCTTTGGAAGACTCAACATGATGATAACTTTACTGCTCAATCCGTTATGCTTGCTGCAATGACTCATCGGTTTCGTCATTAGAACAGGGGATTAGATCTTTATGCGATGATGTTGAAGTTGAAGGATCTTCAAAAATCTAATCTTAGATCTCATAAGTATGAGTTGCAGAAGAAGCTCTTTCGTTTTCGTATGTCAGATGGTACATCTGTCGAACACTACATGTCGCATGAGATTGCTGACATAGAACAGCTGGGTTAGCTGGGCATTATCTTCGAGGCCGAGACTTCCATAGATTTGATCTTATAGTCTCTGCCCGACTGTTGGGGTGGGTTCATCATGAACTATAATATGATGAACCAAGAGAAAACTCTTGGAGAGTTAATGGCTATGCTGAAAGAGGCAGAGCCAGAGATTCTGAAAGGCAAGAAGCGTGAGGCGCATCTTACTTCGACATCCAAGAAGGCCAAGGCTTGGCCGAAGACTTCTAGGGGTGTGAAGTAGAAGAAGAAGAAGGGCAATGCTCAATCATCACAGTCTTTTGGGAAGACAAAAGACAAATCCCAAGACGTCTGCCTACACTGTGGCAAATGGGGTCACTGGAAGCGTGACTACCGTAAGTCCAAGGCAGACTTGAAGGAAGCGAAGGCGGGCAAGGCTCCGGCTTCAGGTTTGTTTGTTATTGAAATAAACATGTCTACTACTAGTTTTAAAAATTAGATTTTTGATACTAGATGTGGTACTCACATATGTACTGATGTGCATGATCTGCAGAATAGCATGAGACTGGCTTTAGGGGAGATTGACATGCGAGTCGGAAATGGGACGAGAGTCGTTGTTTTGGCCGTTGGCACCTATGTTTTGAATCTGCCCTCAGGGCATATACTTACATTAGGCGATTGTTATTTTGTACCTAGTTTGACTAGGAATATTATCTCTGTATCTAGTTTAACCTGATGCGGGTATACCTTTGTATTCAGGAACACTGGGTGTTTTGTTTATAAAGATGATATTTTGATATGTACAGCAGATGTGAATAATGATCTTTATATTTTGAATATATTGTTGGACAATTATGACCCTTAGCATCACTATTTGTAAAATACATGGTGTTTTTATACAAATTAACTATGTGACAAAGGAAATTGCTCTTTTATCATTTTGTAATTGGATTACTTGGATATATAAATAATAAAAGTCCATATGATTAGTTCCGGATTAATAAGATACGAGGCAATATTAATCCACGAATGGTTTAATCATTAAATATCTCTAGTCGTAGTATTCTCGAGACTGGACATCGATAATGCGGAATAGACTAGTATTACACTTGTGCGCGTTATAGAAGCTTAACGGCATAGTTATCATATATTTAAGTATTGGATACTTAAGCAAGTGTGATATGAGGTTCTGTTAGCCGTTGGACCGGGAACAGCTTCGCTCTGGATAGACCCCTCGGAATCACATTGGTAGTATGACTATGTGTCTATGAGAATCCGAATCATGGTATGTGTATTTGGTCTTAACCTGAGAGTTGCATCGCAAATACTTGCGACAATCAGTACGCTTTGGTTTTGGTCGTCCGGAGCTTTAACATGTTCTGTGTACGCCTCTTCTGGTATACTGAGAATCGTAGTGTATTGGGTGTGATGTCAAGATGGAAGTATCGCTTCAGTCATCTGGAGATGATGATCACGTAGGGATACAGAACTAGTACTCTTAAATGCTGCAGCAATCGGGATAATATGACTATGTCATGATTATCCGATTACAGAGACTAGTTGCTAGTGATCCGATATATGCTTCGTACGGGGCAGACACAATTCCAGCCCCAGGCCTAGCATGTGACATCAGATACTGGATCGTAACATGTAATACATTGTATACTACGCCTGATAAAGATTATATATCCATCGTTGAATATTTCTGGAGAATTGGATAGGCACGGTGTTTTGCTAGAAGCCAACCATGTCTTGTAAATCGGTAAGAATGTGGTACCGAGTACGCACGTGTTCGGATAGTCCGATGACCGTATTTAGTGCCAACATATCCAGGGATCTCTTGGGTCGCTTTCCAAAGATTCACCGATGATATTTGACTCGAACAGAATTAGTTTGAGATTGATTATGAGAGAGAAAATTAATCTGGGATTAATTGCGGCAAGAATTTATCTGGGATTAAATTCGTCTAGAGAGAGAGAGCACGATTAATTTGGAATTAATTGGCAAAGTAAATATAATAGTTAAATTAGATTTTACTATTTAATTTATTTAATTGGGCTAAAATAATATATTGGATATATTAATTGAAATTGGATTTCAATGCGGAATTAAAATTGGATTTTAATTGTGCAAACGAATTAATTTGGAATTAACTCGCAAGCGATTTTCGTAATAATTTTGGTAGGTATTATTGTTTAATTAAATTGGATTTAATTACGTCGCAACGGAAAATTTGTTTGATCGGATTAAACGAACCCCGGCCCAAAACTAAGTTGTGTGTTGGACAAGCCAACTTTAATTTGGAATTTAAAGTGGTGGGACCCAAGACTTACATCATTTGTTTGACACTTGATGGAAGTTGTTGGCATTAATAAATTGGATGCATTAATAAATTGGATGTATTAAACCAACACACCAACCAAGTCAACTAAGTTTAAGAAACTAATTGTTTTGGAAACAACACTATTCATCTTCTCTCTTTCTTGTAAAAAACGTGAGCCTCTTCTCTCCATTGGAATTTTCGTTGCAAAAATTCAAGCAAGTTGGCACTTCAAGAGTTAAAAGAATGTGATAGGGAAACTCACCCAAGTGTTTGAAACACTCAACAAAGCTTGGAGCCTCAACATTCAAGGAGAAATTTTTGAAATTCCTCAACCGATCATTGTTTACTTCCGCAACTTTCTTTGATTTTATTCACACATAAATCTTGTTTAGGATCTTTGGGCATGTCTAGGACCCTAACAATGGTGTCATGAGCCAATCTAAACTTGATTTGAATTTTAGGGTTCTAAACTTTAATTTGAGGATTTTATGCTTGGAGTATGAAAATTCGAAATTGGTTGTTTGGTTGTGGTTGGATGATGATGAATTGGATTTGTGCATCATTGGATTTGTGAAATTGATTGGATCAAATATTTCCCCAAAATCCTAACCTTGGCCGAATGGAGCCATAGTAATTCTCATGGTAATTTTTTGAATTTAACAATTGGATATGTTAATTGCATGAAATTGAATGTTGATTGTTGATTTAATTGGATTGGAATCAAAATTGAATGTTGATTTCTTGCTTATTGCCGTGAATGAAGCATGTTAGGAAGAATTGATTTTGCTTCAATTTGTGTTGGACATGAATTGGAAATGTTGAGCATGATTAGTTGAATTAATTAGTATTTTAGAAACATTAGATTAATTGATTAATTGTGGCAATTGCACTTTAATTAGATTAATATGTAATTTGGAATAATATGTTAATTTAATTTGTTGTATTTGGGCTTAATGGGCTTGGTTGGGCCAAGTATGGTTTTGGACAATTGGGTTGGATCCAATTGGGCCTAAAACCATTTCCATAAAGTCCAAATATGACAATTGGGCCTTTAAAAATTTAATTGGGCCTAATGGGCCTAAATTAATTTTTGGCATAGGAGATTCCTATTTGGGCCTTGACATTTTAGGTTTGATCCATATTGGCCAAAGCCCATGCCTAAAGAATTAATTGAAAGCCCATTGGACTTTAATTGAATAGTATTGGATGCTAATTGGGCTTTGAGACCCAATTGGATTAGATTTGGAATCCAAGTCTAAAAGGCACTAAAATAAGTGTAATTATTTAATTTGGAATTAAATACGAATTAGTATTGGATACAAATTAAATTGGATTTAAAATTGTAGTTCGATATAATTCAAGAATACGTACTTTGAGTATTTATTCTTAAACGAGTTGGACTCGCGCAAATCAAATCGTTGTTTGAACATTGGATGGTCATTAATTCAAAGATTAATTAATTGGATTTGATTGATTGAATAACATGCTTTGTGTGAATACTTGGATGTATTTGTATGAATAATGTATATCAGATGGATATTAAAAGGGTGTGGGTAATTTTTGAAATTGTTGTAATAAATTTGGAATTTATTAATTGGACCTACGTGTCCAGCTTATTATCTCTTTACTCTTTGTATTTCTCTTCTCACCAATTCCCCTCAATGTAAATGAGGTTTCTTTAATGTATTATGTAATTGGGTAGAAGAATGTAAAGTGCTAGCGGGAGAGAGGAAAAAGAGTGATTTGTTCTAGGAACAAATTATTTTATATATCCATCCGTATATCATTATTAATTTATGGGCGCCTTATTATGCTTTTAGAATGCATGTTTAAGGGTGTATGATGAGACTTAATCAAAGATAATAAATTGGTTGCCAATTTATGTGAAAAACCCTCACTTCAATATTAAGCGTTTTTCCTGCCATTGAGTGGTTCTCTCTCAATATCCAAGATTGACATTGGTTTGTTGGCCAAAGTCAAGATCATTGTCCATCTCGGATGTGTTTGAACCACGAAAGCTTTGTTATATACCGCATGTCTTGGGCAGTTGTAATTTGTTGGCCAAAGCCAAGGTCACTTATGTACATCAACGTGGATTACGAAGCTTTCCCACTGTCAATGGGTCACGCTTAACTGGAATCATTAAGCTTGTTGAGCTAAAGCCAATGCTTAGTTGATTCAGAGGAAAAGGTTAGGAAATATATATTGGATATATATCTCGGACTTGGAGGTCCACCTACCGGATCTATGAATTGGATGGGATCCAATTGATCTTATAGATCTACCTAGTTAAGTTTCATACAACTTGTTGGCCAAAGTCAAGGTTGTGTGTTATTTAACGGGATCCTAGCCCACTAGGAAACTGGGTTTCGCGAGTACTCAACAGAGGGCTAGAGGCTCACCGAAAAATAGTGGGAGGCTAGTATTAAATTTACAATTTCATTTAAATACTTGCCAATACGCGCTCTTTTATTTTATTTATCGTTGTTATAAATATATTAGTTGGAATAATATTGAATATTGCTTTCTTTGAACAGTTAGACTGTACAAGACACTACTCCACTTGTAGTTGGTTATATAGTTGGACTATAGTAACCATTATATTTTGAGTGTACCCAAAATCATTGATTGAATGGTTGGACTATTGCAATCGAGATGGCTGGAAAGATTAGCGTTAGAGACATAATCATGGGCGAGAATGTCTTTAACGGCTCCAATTTTCCAGATTGGGATATGAATCTCAGGATAGTCCTAGAAGCCGAGAAGTTACTCTATGTCATAGAGAAATATCTCGGGCTTGAGCCCGAAGTTGAGCAAATAGTAGAGCATGAGCTTTGGAAGACTCATTGTGATGATAACTGATGAGTGGTAAATCTATCACTATTTCCCACTCATTTAACCTAATATTTTGTATAGTTTCTTGAGTTTTGTGAATATTTTGATGTGTTTTGTGTTATTTTGTAGATAAATAAAGTTTCAGGACATTCTAGAGGTGATTTGGAGCAAAACAGTGAAAATTGGCAAAAAGGGCAATTCGGTAATTTGGCCACGTCGCAACACGCAAACCCTTGGCGTCGCGACACCTAAAGTACGCTGGCCATGCTAACGTGCGCCAGGTCAACGGGTCAGAATTTGAAAAGTTGACTTTGCTAACGTGCGCCGTGCCACGTGTCACCATCACAACCGATCTGCTAACGTGCGTCGTGCCACATGTCATCATCTCAGAAGATCAGCTAAAATATGCCGCCTGCCACGTGTCAAAAATCTATGGTGCCGACAGAATGCGCGTGACACGTGTCACCTTCTCATTGGACCGAATTATTGGCAAATCACATTCTGCCACGTGTCAAGCTCTCATTGGACCACTCTCACCGCGTGCCACGTGTCATCATTTGATTGTGCCGACAGAATGCGCGTGGTCAAAACATGTTGACCGAAAATGCGTGCCAGCGTCGCGACGTTGGGAGCTTTGGCGTCGAGACGCCGGCACCAAATTTTGCCTATAAATTCGGCTCTTCTTCATTTCATTTGGTGTGCTTTTCTTGTGAGCTTTTCCCTGTTTTTAGAGGATTGCATCTAGTTTTTGTAAAAATAAAAATAATATTTAATTTATGTATTTTAATTTTTAGTAGTAATAATAGTTCTTCTTCTTCTTCTCTTTTCTTTTATGTTTTGTAGTTAATTTACTGCTGGGGTAAAGGTGAAGCTTTTTACTTTTATAATTTAGATTAATCTCCCTTAGTTATAATATATAAATTATTTAAAACCTGACTTAATAAGGATACCGCTATATTGGTCGGTTGGTAATTATTTTTAAACTGGTATTAACTTAACTTAATGAGGATACCGCCTGGTTGGACGGTTGGTATTTAATTATTAATTGGACTTAATCAGGATACCGCCTATATGGCTGGTTGGTAAATATCACACAGATTTATATATTATAATAAGGGAGATTTCTAAATTATAAATATTAAAGGTAGATTAATCTCACTTTAATTATAATATGGAAATTGTAGTTTTAATAATATGAATTAAAAGTTGATTCCGCCTTAATGGCTGGTTTTAATTATGTAACATAATGTGACACCGCCTATATGGCTGGTCTTTAGGTGACAGATAATTACCTCCTATATGACTGGTTTATGGATAAATAATAACACCGCCTTTATGGCTGGTTCAACTTAATTAGATAATACTGGTAATTTCCATATTATAATAATTTGAGATTTCTAAAAGTATATCCTCTATCCCCAGCAGTTTATTTTATTCTAGGGAAGTGATGAAACACAATATTACTAGACTTAATAATTGATTTTCTTTATTTATTGGGTAATTCTTTAGTTTGTTTATTGAGTCTTAAGCTTAATGCTTCTTGTTGTCTGATCACCAATAAGATTGATGTAGTAAACTTAAAATGAACTAGACATAGGGATTTTAGGTTTTAGCCTTAGATTCAATAGTTCACGATCTTCCTTGATGATAGATAACCCTTTAATAGATTTCCTTACAGGATAGGAATATACCTGTCGGGCGGGGATAACCATAATTGGAACTTGGTCTTAATGAATCCAGGTAATTTGGTTGACATAGGAATATGGTTCAATTGGGTTATACTGGGTATTTGCGTCTGACCATCGGAAGAGGCTTTTGCATATCATCGTGTTCCAGGTTAGCAAATTAATTTATTACACATAGATAAGAGAATCAATTCATCTTTATAATAATATTGTGTAGAGTCACGACCCTAGATCCTTGAGTCTTTCCTTCTATTTTCCTTAGTGTTTTTTTTTGAGTCTGTTTTTATTTTATTTTGCAAAACCACATTCAACCATCCAAAAGCAATCATTATCTTCTCCCTATAATTAGATACTTGTAAATAAATAGTATCAATATTTAATAACAACAGTAGGAATTAAGTCCTCGTGGGATCGATATTTTTATACTACTTGAACGATACGTACGCTTACGTTATACGTGTGTGTTTACACCGGTCAATAACTTTAGTGCTCAATTTGTCATCTTTTCCGCAATGACTCCTCAATTTCGTCGTCAGAACAAAGGATTAGATCTTTATAGTATGATGTTGAAATTGAAGGATCTTCACAGATCTAATCTTAGATCTCAGAAGCACGAATTGCACAAGAAGCTCTTTCGCTCGTGTATGTCAGAGGGTACGTCTGTCGAGCACTATGTGTCACAGATGATTACTGACATCGAACAACTAGGTCAGCTGGGCATAACCTTCGAGGCCGAGACTTCTATAGATTTGATCTTACAGTCTTTGCCCGACTGCTGGGGCGAGTTCAGCATAAACTATAATATGATGAACTAAGAGAAAACTCTTGGAGAGTTAATGGTGATCCTGAAAGAGGCAGAGCCAGAGCTTCTAAAGGACAAGAAGCGCGAGGCGCACCTTACTTCGACATCCCAGATGGCCAAGGCTTGGTCGAAGGCTTCTGGGGGATGTGAAGAAAAGGAAGAAAAAGGGCAAGGCTAAAACATCACAGTCTTCTATGAAGACTAAGGACATATCCCAAGACGTTTGCCTACAATGTGGCAAACAAGGTCACTGGAAGCGTGACTGCCATGAGTACAAGGCGGAGTTGAAGGAAGTAAAGACGGGCAAGGCTCTGGCTTCATGTATGTTTGTTATAAACATGTCCACTACTGGTTTTAAAAATTGGATTTTTTGATTCTGGATGTAGGACTCACATATGTACTGATGTGCAGGATCTGCTGATTAGCGGGATACTGGCTTCAGATGAGATCGACCGACGAGTCAGAAACGGGACGAGAGTCGCTGTTTTGGCCGTTGGGACCTATTTTTTGTATCTGCCATTGGGGCATGTAATTACATTATATTACTGTTATTTTGTACCTAGTTTGACTAAGGAACATCATCTCTGCATTTTGTTTAACCCGTTGCGGGTATACCTTTGTATTCCGGAACACTGGGTGTTTTATATATAAAGATAACATTTTGATATGTACAGAAGATGTTAATAATAGTCTTTATATTTTGAATATAAATGAATCTTAAACATATAACATGACAAAAAAAGCTCAAATTGAGTAAAACATATGAAACTTATCTGTGGCATTGTGGTCTGGGACACATTATCAAGTCTCGTATATCCACACTTTCGAAGAGTGGATACATGGACGGTGTAGGCACTGCATTTTTACATGTAATTCCCTATGATGAGTCTCATTTAGTGGCACTACCTTTTAAGTTGCGGAAGTCACGGGAAACGAACGTCGGAAGGGAAGAGTCAAGAGTTGACATTTTTGTTGGACTTAATTTCGTTTGTTTATGCTTCAGGTTTGCTTGTTGGACTTTCGTTTTAAAACACACCCTTGGCCCAAACCCCCACAAACCACACACCAAGCCCACACATCACTAAGACACACACCAAGCCCACACATCACTAAGACACACACCAAGCCCATCTCACCCAAGCCCAATCCAAGAAATAATTAAAACATATTTAAAACACAAATTAAATTAAATTAAATTAAATTAAATCCAATTAAAATCTAATTAAATTAAATCCCCAATTTAAGCAAATCTCTTCCTAATTTAAATAATTCACTCACCAAATTAAAGACATTCCCACCTAAAATACAAATATCCTTTCCTTTAATAAATTAATTAAAATACACACATATTTAATTGATTTGTTTCCAAACATAAAAATTCCATGCACAATAGGAACCCTAATTGACAACTATAAAAATAACACAAAACCCTAAATTGCTCTAGCTAAGGCTCACGGCAAAAACACAAAAATAACAAAACTTAAACTCATCAGCCCTCACGCTCATCAGCCTTCACGTTACTGCCCTTCAATCAACCATCACTAGGGGTGGCAATTTGGGTCAGGATTCGTTTATTCGTTCGATTCGATTCGCTTTAAAGCGAATACGGGTTTGGAAAAATGGATTCGTTTAATAAATGGGTCAATTCGATTCGATTCGTTTATTAAACGAATCGAATCCGAATTTGAGATCATCAATTCGTTTATTCGTTAAGGATTCGTTTATTAAACGAATCATAAACGAATCGAATCTGAATCGAATTCATTTAATACCCGTTTAATATTATTACAAATTTACCCTTAAAATTTTCAAATATGGTTTAATTATATGAGGGATATTTTAGTAATTTAAGTTTAACCTAAAATTTTAATTGTACATAACAAAACCATTTAGGTTTTCTATTATTTCTTCCATCAGCCGCGCCTCCTCTAACTTTAACCTAAAACTCTCTCAAGTGAACCATACAACTGAAAGTAGATCTTCATTTTCAGCAGCAGCAGCCGCCTCCTCTTCCAGCACGACGTCTTCATTTGTTGAAGTAAGATGATTTCTTTAATTTTGGGTGCAAAATTAAAAGCTGATTCAGATTTTTTTTTTTTTGCAAAAATTCACCTCTTACTTTCCTGTCCCAATATTTGGGTGCAAAAAAAGAAGAAGAAGAAACAATACCACTCGATTAGAGCTTCGTGTGTGTTTCTATTTTTCTGTCTTCGCCAGTACCCAATTCAGACAATTTTTTTGTTTTTTAAAGAACAAATGAAAATTTCACACAACTTTTTTTAAGCTTCGTTTTCTTTCAACATCCAATTAATATTAAAAAAAAACAGCAATAAAATCACATTAAAAAAAAACTCTTAAAAATCCTCATTTTGGCGTTTTATAATTTATTTTCAGTTATTGTTCATCTCTCAATCTCATAGTGGGCGGCAATTGGTTTTGCTCAAGGTAAGTCTGTACAGTAATTAAATATTTAATTTTTTCTATTTATTATTAATATTTTTTTTATTGGTTGATTTTTCTTGCGATATTACATTAGTTGATGAACGTTGCAAAGTGGGGTTTCATGTTAATATCAAATTTTGAAGTGGGTTCTAGTGTTGCATTTACTATGCTTACTGTTTCTAATCCAAACCCTTCAATCATTTTGACTCTTGCTGAGTTAATTATGCTGCTATATTTGCTGATCTACTATTGCATTTACTTCTTTTTATTTACAGGGAAATGGATGCCAACGAAACTGATATGGTGTACACAGTTGATGACTCTCCAAGCATTGATGATTTAGATAATTCAATTGAAATGGAAGAGGAGATAGAAAAAAGTTTGCCAACAACAAATGAAACACAATGTGTTTTGAAGATTTTAAGTGTTATTAATTATTATGCAATTGATTTGTAATTTGAATTTTGGAGCTTGTTTTATGGATTTTAAGACTATAACAATGAATATGGTATGGAATTGATGGTTAGATTAATAGATTTTAACATTTTGTATTTTATTTTGATTAAACGAATCGAATACGAATCGAATACAAATTCGATTCGTTTAATTTTGATATAAACGAATAAACGAATGGAATGCGAATAATAAACGAATCAGATGCGAATAGTAAACGAATCGGATGCGAATGATAAACGAATAATAAATTCAATTCGATTCGTTTGATTTATTTAAACGAATAAACGAATCGAATACGAATATTCGTTTATTAAACGAATCGAATTCGAATCCTAGTATCAGGATTCGTTTAATAAACGAATCGAATTCGAATTTAGTGCATTACAATTCGATTCGTTTAGAATTCGTCACGAATTCGATTCGCTGATTCGTTTTGCCACCCCTAACCATCACGCCTCTAGTCTTCATCAGCCACCCTTCACGCACAAAAGCCACATGCCGACTCACAATCGAACCAGTCCACTCATGCACACACACCACAAATCAGCCTCACCTTCAAGCCTAGCCACCAGTCCACTCACGCACACACACCACAAATCAGCCTCACCTTTAAGCCTAGCCACCTGCCGACTCACAAACTGCCCTCAACACCTCACGCAAAACCCTTCACACGCTACTGCCATCAACACCTCACTCAAGCCAAACTCACGCCCCAAGAGCCCCTCACAAACCTAGCCATTCAGTCACGTAACTGCTACTTCATAACGCCATTATGCACTCCTATATCCAGCCGCCTCAACTCACGTAATAACCCATTCAAGAACCAGCCATTCACGTAGCCACAAAAAGCATCCAATAAACACTGCACTGACCAGCCCCAATTCGCGCCACTCAGCGCACAAAGCCCCTCCATTCGCGCCCATAAACTGTCCTCCAACACAGTCCAGAATCGCACCATCTACTACCAAAAAAACAGCCCCTGAAACTGCACTGCAATGACCAAAAATACACCCCCAAACAGCAGCCCAAACACTAAAAACAGTAACCAAAAATAGCAGCCCAAACATCCTCAAACAGTGGCCTAAATTACCAAAAAAGGTGACCAAAAAACTGCACCTTAAAACACCCCAAAAACCGTAAAATAACAGTCCAAAAAACCTCTAAATTACCGAAAAACAACCAGAAAACAGCAGCAAAAACAGAAGAAACAGCGACCCAAAACAGCAAAGCGACAAAAGAAAATGGAAAACCAGTGAACCGAAGGAGTTGCGGAGCATCAACCCTTCCGACGACTGTGTATCGTACTTCCGAGAGACGATTTAAAAGGTTAGACCTGATGACACTTTTCTTATTTATTTTCATTCATCTTTTAATTGTTTTATTTATTTTCTTCGCATGAGAGTCGCTTGTGGATGCATGTTGTGGCATTTGAATGGATGGGAAAATGTGTCGTCTCTCGTGGTATATAGGATGGAAACCCAGACGTAAATTCCGTAGCCGAATCTGAATGGACGGTAGTGCGGTCTGTACTTGGGATACAACTCCACGTACCGTTTGAGCAAACGGCACATGTTTCACTTTGCTTTTATATCTTGTTCGTTTATTATTCGCATTTTATTATTTCGCCATTTAATTTCCGTACGATTATTTGTTTGTGTATTTATGATATAATGCGCATAGGCTTAGTATGTTGGTCTAAAGGTTCTCTATTTGAGGGAAGAAAAGTCCAAAAGGCTACATTTACGACAATACTTTACCGCGCCGGACAAAGTGTGTTTGATTGAATGTGAGATATGTTTAATCGAATATACGAAGTTGATAAGTGTGGTTTATACCCACTTATTACGGCATTTTTAGCTTATTGTTTTGTAATATTTCGAGATATTTAAATGTCATTTATAATTTATTTCATGTTTTATTTGTAGGAGCATTAATACATGGATCTGGGAACAATTGCACGTGTTTTGGGAACATTCGGGAACACAGGGCGTGCATGGGAACATATGGCGCCACCAACCCATACAAACTCCAGAGGAATGGGCGCCATGGCGCCCATTATTATCAAAGAAGGCGCCTTGGCGCCCATCAATTACAAGTAAGTGGCGCCATGGCGCCACTTTATTAAACTTAAAAAATAAAGGCGCCATGGCGCCCACAAGCCATACAAAATGCCGAGATTTGGGCGCCATGGCGCCAACTTGATGGGGCTGCAACGCTATGGAAATACACGCGAGTTACAAGATTCGATTCTTAGGGTTTTCAATAATCCTAATGATACCCAAAGACTCCCTGCATCCACTATAAATATAACGGTCCATCCAACACTCAGGGGGAGGCTAATACACTGTACAAAACACAGAAATAAATATTTTTAGAGATCCAATGAGAGGATTGAAGAGCGACAAGAGGAGACAAAGGCTGTGACATCCGAGGAGGAAGAGATTCAATTCGGGTTTTATCATCTTATTTCTTTCTTAGAACTCTAATGATTTCCATTAGATTCATGACTTGTTTATTATTGTTTTTATCTTTTGTCATGAATTAACTCCTTAATTTTGGAGAATGATGTAATCTATGCTTGAACCTTGTATTGTGTTTATCAATTTTGTTATGAAGTTTTATTGATTTATTTATATTCTTTTGAGTTTAATGCTTTGTGTTTGCTGGCCACAAATATGATGATATAAGTTTAGAATCTATCACTCGAGAGATGGGATTTTGAATGGATCTAGAGAATATGACCTAGGGTTTTATAGAGTTCGAGAGAATCTGTAGTCCTTTGAAGTCGTTAATATAGAATCACAAAGCGTAATGAGTTGTTAACTATTGGATTTTTATAGAGATATCGAAGTCTATAGTTGATGATATTTTCACTCGGCATTCGAGAGAGAGAGTAAATATTTTAGGAGTCTTGACTTATAAACAATATAACTGAACAAAGATTAATTGGCATAACAAATACATAGGCGACAGTTAGGTGAAATCAGGATCTAGAATCTCTATTGTATTAGTTCCTCCTATTTTATTGTTTTTATATTTATCTATTATAAATCTTTATTATTTGTTTTCTAAATAAAGTTAGGATTATCAATTATAGTACTTAGTGCGAGTTAACGCAATCCCTGTGGGTTCGACACTCTTTCACACATTTATACTAAAACTTGACACCGTACACTTGCGGTACGATATAAAAATATCGCAACAAGTTTTTGGCGCCGTTGCCGGTGAATGTTTGTTTAATTCACATTAATACTACTACCAAGTAATCTTAGCTTTAATTTATAATTTTATTTTTATTTTTATTTTTATTTTTATTTTATTTTCTTTATTTCCTTTATTTTTGTCTTAAGTTTTATTTTTTGTTTTTATTTTTTATTTTCTTATTTTATTTTTATTTTTATTTTTATTTTTTGTTGTTTTATTTTTTTCTTTCGAGATGAGTTTGAAAAGAAGCAATGACAGATCCTGTTAGTGCACTGATAGCTCAAGTATCGTCCCTCACGACTCATCTAGCAGTATTGACAAATCAAATGGGCCAATCGTCTATTGAAGCTGCTTCTGCTAATGGAATACTTTTATTCAACAAAGGAGCAGGATTTGAACAAGTACAGTATGTGAACAATCGGAACTTCAACAACTATAGAGGCAGTCTTATGCCTAATTATTATCATCCGAATTTTTCATATGCTGATATGGAAAACATTTTGCAACCTCCTCATGGCTTCAATTATCCAAGAGCTGAGCAGAAACCTTCCTTAGAAGACCTCATGAGCACGTTTGTAGCTACAACTTCAGAGAGGTTTGAGAAGAATGAGTCAATGCTGGATAACATCGAAACAAGAATGGGTAATATAGAGGCAAATATGAAATCTGTAGAAACGCAAATTGGGTTGCTTGTTTCTTCAATGGCCAATCAACAGACATGGGTGTTTCCGAGTGATATTGAAGTCAACGCCAATGAGCAATGTAAAATCATAACATGTAGGAGCGGAAAAGAGTTTAAAGACACCTCTCAGGACTTAGGCAGTAAAGAAGATGAAATGGTATTTCAGGAGGAAACAGTAACAGAAGAAGAAAACAAAGGTGAATTGATAATGAAAGGTCAAAATGAAGAAGTCACCTTCAGTGTTTTCAGAGCCATGCCGAGCCCTTAAGGTGATATAGAATGTCACAGGATAAATACAGTAGAAAAGGGAGTTGTAAACACGCAGGGTGAATCATTTCAGCGACCTATGAGCGTACTACAGCCATGCATAAAGGAAAATTCTTTGCAGCTAAACCTGAAACCACTCCCAAAGCACCGTAAAAAGAGGATAAGAAAAGCTAGTTCTCACTTAGAGATAATTCCTGAAAGATTAAAAAGAAAGCCGAGTCAATTTTGCCGAATGTGCAGTCCAGAATTTCCAATTGAGGGGAAATCTACATATCCTGGGGATAAATCACCACAGCCTGCCAAGCTGTCTTTTTCATGTCATAAGAACCGGTGGATACCAAAGAAGAAAGCAGATGAGATTACCTGGTTCACTACGTTTAAGCCACCATAACCATTTGGGTGGTTGCGTCTGGCTGAAGACGTTAAACTTAACGCTAGCGGGGAGGCAACCCTTGCATTTGTTTTATCATTATTTTCTTTATTTTTAATTTTAATTTTTAATTTTATTTTATTGTGTTATATTTATTAATTTGCATGTTATTTATGCAGGTAGCACGAGACACACAACGCCCGCGCAACCAAATTCTAACCAGCGAGAGTCTGATCAACTCCATGCACGGTAGTGTTGTTCCTCACTCTTGTTCTTTAAATTTTATTTATCTTACATTGAGGACAATGCGAATTTTAAGTTTGGGGGTGTGTGCATGCTGTTTACTTGCTATGTAGTTGTTTAAATTTATTGAAAAAAAAATTTTTAAAAAAAATTGTTTTAGTCTTTGATAGTAAAGCATAAATCCTATGATGAATTTTGTTTGTTTATGGGTGAAATTTTAGAAACGATAAGTGCCCGATTTACTTTTATCTAATGCCTTGAATAACTGATCTATGTTAGACTCGTAAGCACTTAAAAACAAGTTTTTAGCAGTAAAACTTAAGTAGTTGACAATGTGACTAGTTGAAGAAATTGCATGTCGATGAATGACCGTTTGCTTAGATATCTATCTTGATTTGCTAGTGTTATGAAGTATGGTATAGCTAAAAAAAGAAAAATGTCTCTAAAGAAAGAAAATAAACCACCTATAACAGATAAGCGTGAAGCTACCCATGGGCGAGTATTAGGACCACAATGAGGAGAAATGTTACCTTAAAGGGTAGGTGAGTTGGAAAAAAAAGTGCAAAAAGAGAAAACCAAAAAAGAGACAAGAAAAGAAAAGAAAAATCATACCATACTGAGCACAAAATAAAGCAATTACAGAGCATAATTGAGATATCTAGGTTTGTTTGACCCATCAATTCTAATTTCTAAACGAAATCATTAAGTTGGCTTACTTATGAGTCGAGCTGTGAACGAACCTTTACACACACACACTGTGAGTCTAGCTTAGATGATTTACTCAAGAATTTAGATTTGAGTTGCAATTGTGTACTTTGAAGATTCTTTGATTTCATTTATAAGCTTTCTTTGAGGATAATTTTATGTGTAACTATCGGGACTATGCTTTTATTTGTTTTATATTTTTTACATGATTGTGTGTGAATGACGTTTGTGGGTGTCGTCACTGTAAGCCCTCACGAGACTATAACTCGTCCACTAGGGCCGCCTAGGGGTTTAAAGGCTTGTTGCATATGCTAAATGCAATCGTGATCCCTACGAAAGTGGCTTAGTTAATTTAGTTATTTTTAATTATTTATTTGAATTTAGTTTTTATTTTTATCTTTTGCTCGGGACTAGCAAAACCTTAAGTTTGGGGGTATTTGATAAGTGTGGTTTATACCCACTTATTACGGCATTTTTAGCTTATTGTTTTGTTATATTTCGAGATATTTAAATGTCATTTATAATTTATTTTATGTTTTATTTGTAGGAGCATTAATACATGGATCTGGGAACAATTGCACGTGTTTTGGGAATATTCGGGAACACAGGGCGAGCATGGTAACATATGGCGCCATGGCGCCACCAACCCATACAAACTTTAGAGGAATGGGAGCCATGGCGCCCATTATTATCAAATAAGGCGCCTTGGCGCCCATCAATTACAAGTAAGTGGCGCCATGGCGCCACTTTATTAAACTTAAAGAATAAAGGCGCCATGGCGCCCACAAGCCATACAAAATGCCGAGATTTGGGCGCCATGGCGCCAACTTGATGGGGCTGCAACGCTACGGAAATACTCGCGAGTTACAGGATTCGATTCTTAGGGTTTTCAATAATCCTAATGATACCCAAAGACTCCCTGCATCCACTATAAATATAACGGTCCATCCAACACTCAGGGGGAGGCTAATACACTGCACAAAACACAGAAATAAATATTTTTAGAGATCCAAGGAGAGGATTGAAGAGCGAAAAGAGGAGACAAAGGTTGTGACATCCGAGGAGGAAGAGATTCAATTCGGGTTTTATCATCTTATTTCTTTCTTAGAACTCTAATGATTTCCATTAGATTCATGACTTGTTTATTATTGTTTTTATCTTTTGTCATGAATTAACTCCTTAATTTTGGAGAATGATGTAATCTATGCTTGAACCTTGTATTGTGTTTATCAATTTTGTTATGAAGTTTTATTGATTTATTTATATTCTTTTAAGTTTAATGCTTTGTGTTTGCTGGCCAAAAATATGATGATATAAGTTTAGAATCTATCACTCGAGAGAGGGGATTTTGAATGGATCTAGAGAATATGACCTAGGGTTTTATAGAGTTCGAGAGAATTTATAGTCCTTTGAAGTCGTTAATATAGAATCACAAAGCGTAATGAGTTGTTAACTATTGGATTTTTATAGATATATCGAAGTCTATAGTTGATGATATTTTCACTCGGCACTAGAGAGAGGGAGTGAATATTTTAGGAGTCTTGACTTATAAATAATATAACTGAACAAAGATTAATTGGCATAACAAATACATAGGCGACAGTTAGGTGAAATCAGGATCCAGAATCTCTATTGTATTAGTTCCTCCTATTTTATTGTTTTTATATTTATTTATTATAAATCTTTATTATTTGTTTTCTAAATAAAGTTAGGATTATCAATTGTAGTACTTAGTGCGAGTTAACGCAATCCTGTGGGTTCGACACTCTTTCACTCATTTATACTAAAACTTGACACCGTACACTTGAGGTACGATATAAAAATATCACAACAGAAGTCCTATATTGTTGTATTTATTTTATATGCATTGTAATGTAATGCGCATGGGATAACTAGGGTGGATTAAAGGTCCTCTATTCGAGGGAAAACGCCTAAAGGGCTACCTTTACCACGATGTGTTGCCGCGCCGGACGAAGTGTGTTTGGTTGAATGTGAGATGTGTTTAATTGAGTATACGAAGTCCTATATTGTTGTCTTTATTTTATATGCATTGTAATGTGATGCGCATGGGCTAACTATGGTGGATTAAAGGTCCTCTATTCGAGGGAAAATGCCTAAAGGGCTACCTTTACCACGATATTTTGCCGCGCCGGACGAAGTGTGTTTGGTTGAATGTGAGATGTGTTTAATTGAGCATGCGAAGTCCTATATTGTTTTCTTTATTTTATATGTATTGTAATGTGATGTGCATGGGCTTAGTATGTTGGTCTAAAGGTTCTCTATTTGAGAAAAGAAAAGTCTAAAAGGTTACATTTACGACAATACTTTGCCGCACCTTTTATTATTCCGTTATTCATTTTATGTATGACATCTCCTTGCATAATCATGCATCATATTGCATTGCGCATGGGCAAATCAAGTTGGATTAAATGTCCTCCATTTTGAGGGATAGAAAGCCGATGGACTACCTTTGCCACGATGTTTTGCCTCGCCGGACAAAGTACGCTCGATTGAATGTGAGATACGTTTAATCGGACACTTGAAATCCTATATAGATGTGGGCATACGTCGCATCTCGTTTCTTTCATTCTCATTGTCTATCTTTTGCATCGCATCATTGTACGTTCATTTTAATGTTCAATTACCTCTTTAATTATCTCTTTACACCATGTGTTTAATCGCCTCTCTTTAATATGCATGCTTGTACAATCATTGTCCATTTGCGTTTCCATGATCATCAATGTAATGCGTTTGTGAAATTATGTGTTTATCGTTATTTCAATCTACCTTTATGCATGCAAGCTTAGGCATAGGTTATATGCAAATAGGTTATATGCAAACGTAGATACGAGCTTTGTTTCTATGCATGTGAACTTAGAAATAGAATACCCTTGGAAATATATGTTGCTAGATTCGATTAAATTATTGCACAAATCATATCATTACAAGTGGCATAAGTAAGGGACCATTCCGAACCCAACGGTTTGAGGTATTCCCTTGCGAGGGGTGAGTGCGGCCTTAAATCATTTTCCCGGTTCACACCGGGTGGCGACTCCATGTTATTTCTCCGGTTTAGTCCCCCGCGGGCTAGTTCGTACTCCCAACCGGGCCGCGAGCCCGGAACAGCGTCGTCCAATATCTGTGTCCTACAGACGGATTTGATCCTAATTCTTACGACGTTTGCGAATCTTATTTATTAGGCAAAGTGCCTAAAATACCATTTAGCGGTAAGGGTGTACGTGCCACCGAACTGTTAGCCCTCATTCATGGTGACGTATGTGGGCCCATGCTAGCTAAGCTAGAGGTGATTATGAATACTTCGTAACCTTTACGGATGTTGCATCGCGTTATGGTTATGTTACATCTTATGAAACACAAGTCATAAACTTTTGATAAATTCAAAGAGTTTCGACATGAAGTAGAAAAACAGACCAGCAAAAGTATTAAAACATCACGGTTGGACCGTTGTGAAAAATACTTGAGCAATGAGTTTCTCGATTACTTGAAAGAGTATAGTATTATTTTACAGTGGACTCCTCCCGGAACACCTCAATTGAGTGGTGTGTCTGAACGGAGTAACTGAACTTTGTTGGACATGGTAAGGTCAATGATGAGTCGCACTGAGCTACCAATTTCCTTCAGGGGATACGCATTGAACAATGCAATACTTATTTTGAATAAGGTTCCGTCAAAGTCTGTTGGACAGACTCCATATGAAATATGGACAGGAAAGAAATCGGGTTTCTCATTCCTGAAGATTTGGGTATGCTGGGCATATATTAAACGTTTGGATTGTGCCAAACTAGAACCTAAATAGGATAAGTGACTATTTATAATTGGTTATCCTAGGGAAACCAAATGATGTTATTTCCACAACCCATAAGAGAATAAAATATTTGTTGCTCTCCATACGATTTTACTTAGAGGAATTCCTAAATGCAGTGGTAAGTGGGAGGAAAGTAGAACTCGATGAAAATCAGAGTGATACTGTTCCTGGCACCGATCCCCTCACGGAACACGAACAGTTCATCAGGGATGAGACTGTTCCACAATATTCTAATACACAAGAACCGCGTAGGTCAGAGAGGGTCAGAAAACAACCTTAGAGGTATGGGTTTCTGATCTCACCTCATGTAGATATTAATCTTATTGAGGAAGATGAACCGGCTACGTATGAGGAAGTGATACAAGGTATCGACTCTGCTTTATGGCAATAGGCCATGAAGTCCGAAATGGATTCCATGTATACAACCAAGTTTGGACACTGGTTGATGTACCAGAAGGCATTGTGCCTATTGGTAGCAAATAAGTCTTCATGGTGAAGATAGACATAGATGGCAACAAACAAACGTACAAAACTAGGCTTGTAGCGAAATGGTATCATTATCAACATGGTGTTGATTACGACGAAACCTTTTACCCATTGTCATGATTAAATCCATTCGGATAATGCTTGTTATAGCTGCATATTTCGATTATGAAAAATGGCAGATGGATGTCAAAACCGCTTTCCTTAACGGAAACCTTTTAGAGGATGTTTATATACAATAGCCTGATGGTTTTGTCGTGCCAAAACATGCAAACAAGGTTTGCAAGTTAAATCGATACATTTATGGATTGAAGCAAGAATTACGTTCTTGGAACCAATGTTTTGATGAGATCATATTACAATATGGTTTCATTCAAAACGATGACGATTCTTGTGTATATAAGAAGGTTAGTGGGAGCACACTAACATTAATTATCTTATACATTGATGATGTATTGCTTCTTAGCAAGGACATTCTCATACTAAAATCGGTGAAAGCTTGGCTTTCATTAAAATTCTCCATGAAATTCTTGGGAGAGGCAACCTTTATTCTAGGAATAAGGATCTACTGGGTTAGATCTAAAAGTTGTTGGCACTCTCCGAGAACTCGTACATTGACAGTGTTGAAGAGATTCAACATGGATCAGTCATAGAAGGGACTGCTTCCAGTATAATATGGCGTCTCTCTATCTAAGGACATGTGTCCCGAAACTAAAGATGAGAGAGATGCAATGAATCAGATCCCGTTCGCTTAAGCAGTCGGATAGATCTTGTATGCCATGACATGTACGTGACCTGGTGTCTCATATGCTTTGAGCATGTGGAGTCACTATCAGGTCGATCCAGGTGATGGTTACTGGATTGATGTTAATAACATCCTTTAGTATCTTAGACGAACTAAGGATGCTTTCTTAATTTATGGAGATGGAGAACTTGAGGTGATTGGGATCACCGATGCAAGTTTCCAAACCGATAAAGATGACTGTAAGTCGCAATAAGGGTACATATTTTGTTTGAACAATGGAACAATTAGCTGGAAATCTTCCTAGCAAGATATTGTTGCCGATTCAACAACAAAAGCGAATTATATTGCTGCGGCTAAGGCAGTAAAAGAAGCATTTTAGATCTATAAAATTCCTAATTGGATTAGGAGTAGTTCTGTTAGGAGCTGAGCTGGGCTACGGCGCAGACTAAGGAATTACGGTCTCATCAATGATCCAAGTATGTACTTCGATGGTTTCATCTGATTCGAGAGATCACACATCGTGGCGATGTGAAGATCAAAAAATCATTTCAGATGATAACCTTGCAGATCCGCTGACGAAAGCTATATCTCAGCAAAGTTTGAGCGACCCGTACATAGTTCAAGTGTTGGAAACTTGAGTGATTAGCTATATGCCAAGTGGGAGATTGTTAGACAATTATGACCCATAGCATCACTATTTGTAAAAGACATGGTGTTTTTGTACAGATTAACTATGTGATAAAGGAAATTGCCCTTTTATCATTTTGTAATTGGATTACTTGGATATATAAATGATAAAAGTCCATATGATTAGTTCTGGATTAATAAGATATGAGACATATTTTAATCCATGAATTGATTAATCATTAAATATCCCTAGTCGTAGTATTATTGAGACTGGACATCGATAATGTGGAATAGACTAGTATTACACTTGTGCGCGTTATGGAAGCTTAACAACATAGTTCTCATATATTTAAGTATTGGATACTTATGCAAGTGTGATAGGAGGTTCTGTTAGCCGTTGGACCGGGAACAGCTTCGCTCTGGATAGACCCCTCGGAATCGCATTGGTAGTATGACTATGTGTCTATGGGAATCCAAATCAGGGTAGGTGTATTTGGTCTTAACCTGAGACTTGCATCGCTAATACTTGCGACAATCAGTACGCTTTGGTTTTGGTCGTTCGGAGCTTTAACAGGTTCTGTGTACGCCTCCTCTGGGTTTACTGAGAATCATAGTGTATTGGGTGTGATGTCAAGATGGAAGTATCACTTCAGTCATATGGAGATGATGATCACGCAGGGATACAAACTAGTACTCTTAAATGCTGCAGCTATCGGGATAATATGACTAGGTCATGATTATCCGATTACATAGACTATTTGCTAGTGATCCGATATATGCTTCTTACGGGACAGACACAATTCCAGCCCCAGGCCTAGCATGTGACATCAGATACTGGATCGTAATACGCAATACATTGTATATTTCGCCTGGTAAAGATTATATATTCCTTGTTGAATATTTCTGGAGAATTGGGTAGGCACGGTGTTTTACTAGAAGCCAATTATGTCTTGTAAATCGGTAAGAACATGGTACCGGGTACGCACGTGTTCGGATAGTCCGATGACCGTATTTACTGCCAACATATCCATGGATCTCTTGGGTCGCTTCCCAAAGATTCACCGATGACATTTGACTCGAACAGAATTAATCTGGGATTAATTATGAGAGATAAAATTAATCTGGGATTAATTGCGGCAATAATTTATCTGGGATTAAATTCGTCTAGAAGAGAGAGAGCGCGATTAATTTGGAATTAATCGGCAAAGTAAATTTAATAGTTAAATTGGATTTTACTATTTAATTTATTTAATTAGAATAAAATAATATATTGGATATATTAATTGAAATTTGATTTCAATGCGGAATTAAAATTCGATTTTAATTCGTGCGAACGAATTAATTTGGAATTAATTCGCAAGCGATTTTCATAATAATTTTGCTAGGCATTATTATTTAATTAAATTGGATTTTATTACGTCGCAACAGAAAATTCGTTTGATCGGATTAAACGAACCTGGGCCCAAAACTAAGTTGTGTGTTGGACAAGCCAACTTTAATTTGGAATTTAAAGCGGTGGGACCCAAGACTTACATCAATTGTTTGACACTTGATGGAAGTTGTTGGCATTAATAAATTGGATGTATTAAACCAACACACCAGCCAAGTCAACTAAGTTTGAGAAACTAATTGTTTTGGAAACAACATTATTCATCTTCTCTCTTTCTTGTAAAAAAAACGTGAGCCTCTTCTCTCCATTGGAATTTTTTTTGGGAAAATTCAAGCAAGCTAGCACTTCAAGAGTTAAAAGAATGTGATAGGGAAACTCACCCAAGTGTTGGAAACACTCAACAAAGCTTGGAGCCTCAACATTCAATGAGAAATTTTTGAAATTCCTCAACCGATCATTGTAAGTCTAACGCAACTTTCTTTGATTTTATTCACACATAAATCTTGTTTAAGATCCTTGGGCATGTCTAGGACACTAACATATAAACGAATCTCATACATATAACATGACAAACAAAAGCTCAAATTGAGTAAAACGGATGAGACTTATTTGTGGCATTGTCGTATGGGACACATTAACAAAACTGGTATATCCACACTTTCGAAGAATCGATACTTGGACGGATTTGATCCTAATTAATATAATGTCTGCGAATTTTGTTTGTTAGGAAAAATGCCTAAAACACCTTTTAGTGGTAAAGGTGTACGTGCCACCGAGCTGTTAGCCCTCGTTCATAGTGACGTATGCGAGCCCATGTCTAACCAGGCTAGATGTGGATATGAATACTTCGTAACCTTTACGGATGATGCATCGCGATATGGTTATGTGTATCTTATGAAACAAAAGTCAGAAACTTTTGAGAATTTCAAAGAGTTTCGACACGAAGTAGAAAAACAGACTGGCAAAAGTATTAAAACATTGCGGTCGGACCGTGGTGGAGAATACTTAAGCAATGAGTTTCAAGATTACTTGAAAGAATATGATATTCTTTCACAGTGGACTCCTCCCGGAACACCTCAATTGAATGGTGTGTCCGAATGGAGAAACCAAACTTTGTTGGACATGGTAAGGTCAATGATGAGTCGCACAGAGCTACCGATTTCCTTTTGGGGATACGCATTAAACAGTACAATACTTATTTTGAATAAGGTTCCGTCAAAGTCTGTTGAACAGACTCCATATGAGATATGGACAGGAAAGAAACCAGGTTTCTTATTCCTGAAGATTTGGGGATACTGGGCATATGTTAAACGTTTGGATAGTACCAATTTAGAACTCAAATCAGATAAGTGCCTATTTGTAGGTTATCCTAAGGAAACGAAATGATATTATTTCTACAACCCACAAGAAAATAAAATATTTGTTGCTCTTCATGCGGTTTTCCTAGAAAAGGAATTCATTAATGCAGTGGTAAGTGGGAGGAAAGTAGAACTCGATAAAAATCGGAGTGATACTGTTCCTGGCACCGACCCCCTCACGGAACACAAACAGTCCATTAGAGATGAGACTATTCCACAATCTTCTGATACACAAGAACCGTATAAGTCGGAGAGACTCAGAAAATAACCTTAGAGGTATGGGTTTCTGATCTCACCTCATGTAGACATTAATCTTATTAAGGAAGATGAACCAGCTACGTATGAGGAAGCGATACAAGGTATCGACTCCGCTTTATGGAAGAAGCCATGAAGTCCGAAATGGATTCCATGTATACCAACCAAGTTTGGACACTGGTTGATGTACCAGAAGACATTAAACCAATTAGTTGTAAATGGATCTTCAAAAATAAGACAGACATCGTAGGAAACATACAAACGTACAAAGCTAGGCTTGTAGCTAAAGGGTATCGTCAATGACATGGTGTCGATTACGACGAAACCTTTTCACATGTTGCCATGATTAAATCCATTCGGATAATGCTTGTTATTGCTGCATATTTCGATTATGAAATATGGCAGATGGATGTCAAAACCGCTTTCCTTAACGGAAACCGTTTGGAGGATGTTTATATGCAACAACCTGATGGTTTTGTCGTACCAAGACATGCAAACAAGGTTTGCAAGTTAAACCGATCCATTTATGGATTAAAGCAAGCATCGCGTTCTTGGAACCATCATTTTGATGAGATCATAAAAGAATATGGTTTCATTCAAAACTAAGATGATTCATGTGTATATAAGAAGGTTAGTGGAAGCGCAGTGAAATTCATTATCGTATACGTTGATGATGTATTGCTAGTTGGAAATGATATTCCCATGCTACAATCGGTGAAAGTTTGGCTTTCATTAAAATTCTCTATGAAATACCTGGGAGAGGCATCATTTATTCTAGGAATAAGGATCTAGCGGGATAGATCTAGAAAGCTGGTGGCACTCTCCTAGATCTCGTACATTGAGAAAGTGTTGAAGAGATTCAACATGGATCAGTCCAAGAGGGGGTTGCTTCCGGTGTCACATGGCGTCTCTCTATCGAAGGATATGTGTCTTAAAACTCAAGATAACAGATATGCAATGATTTGGATCATGTATGCTTCAGCATTCGGATCGATCATGTACGCCATGATATGTACGCGACCTGATGTCTCATATGCTTTGAGCATGTGCAGTCGCTATCAGGCCGATCCAGGTGATGGTCACTGGATTGCTGTAAAGAACATCCTTAAGTATCTTAGACGAACTAAAGATGCTTTCTTAGTCTATGGGGAAGGAGAACTTGAGGTGACTGGGTTCGCCGATGTAAGTTTTCAAACTGACAAAGACGACTGTAAGTCGCAATCAGGGTACATATTTTGTTTAAACAACGGAGCAGTGAGCTGGAAATCTTCCAAGCAAAAGACTGTTGCCGATTCAACAACAGAAGCGGAATATATTGCTGCAACTGAGGCAGCAAAAGAAGCAGTTTGGATCCGTAAATTCCTAATTGGATTAGGAGTATATCTGTTAGTAGCTGAGTATGTACATTTATATTGTGACAATAATGGGACTATCGCACAGGCTAAGGAACCACGGTCTCATCAACGATCCAAACACGTATTTCGACGATTTCATCTGATTCGTGAGATCATACATTGTGGCGATGTGAAGATCGAGAAGATCGCATCAGATGATAACATTGCAGATCCGCTGACGAAGGCTATATCTCAGCAAAAGTTTGAGCGACATGTACATAGTTCAGGTGTTAGATAATTGAGTGATTTGCTATAGGCCAAGTGGGAGATTGTTGGACAATTATGACCCATATCATCACTATTTGTAAAGAATATTATGTTTTTGTACAAATTATCTATGTGACAAAAGGAAATTGTTATTTTATCATTATTGTAATTAGATTACTTGGATATATATTAATGATAAAAGTCCATATGGTTAAATCGGATTGATAAGATATGAGACAATATTAAACCGCGAACGGTTTAATCATTAAATATCCCTAGTAGAAGTATTATCGAGATTGGACATTAATAATGCGAAATAGACTAGTATTACACTTGTGCGCGTTCTGGAAACTTAACGGCATAGTTCTTATATAGTTAGGTATTGGATACTTATGCAAGTGTAATAAGAGGTTCTGTTAGCCGTTGGACCGGGAACAGTTCGCTCTGGATAGACCCACTCGGAATCCCATTGGTAGTATGACTATGTGTCTATGGGAATCCGAATCAGGGTATGTTTATGTGATCTTTAACCTGAGACTTACGTCGCTATTACTTGCGACAATCAGTTTACTTTAGCATTGGTCGTCTGGAACTTTAACAGGTTCTGTGTACTCCTGTATTAGGTTTACTGAGAATCGTAGTGTATTGGATGTGATGTCAAGATGAGAGTATCACTTCAGTCATATGGAGATGATGGTAACACAAGATACGAAACTAGTACTCTTAAAGCTGCATCTATCGGGATAGTATGACTAGGTCATGACTTCCCGATTACAGAGATTAGTTACTCAGGATCCGATATATGCTTTGTACGGGGCAGATACAGAGCCAGCCCTAGGCCTAGCATGTGACATCCGATACTGGATCGTATTACATATTACATAATATTAGTATTACTACGCCTGATACAGATGATATTCCTTGGCGAATATTTCTGGAGAATTGGGTAGGTACGGTGCTTTGCTAGAAGCCAACCATGTCTTGTAAATCGGTGAGAACATGGTACGGGGTACGCATGTGTTCAGATAGTCCGATAACCGTATTTACTGTCAACATATCCAGAAATCTCTTGGGTCGCTTCCCAAAGATTCACCAATGATATTTTACTCAGATAGAATTAATCTGGGATTAATTATGAGAGAGAAAATTAATCTGTGATTAATTGCGGCAAGAATTAATCTGGGATTAACTTCATAAAGAAGAGAGAACGCGATTAATTTAGAATTAATCGATAAAATAAATTTAATAGTTAAATTGGATTTTTCTATTTAATTTATTTATTTGTGGCTAAAATAATATATCAGATATATTAATTGAAATAGGATTTCAATACGAAATTAAAATTGGATTTTAATTCAGGCGAACGAATTAATTTATAATTAATTCGAAAGCGACGATTGTAATAATTTTGCGATGTATAATTATTTAATTAAATTGGATTTAATTATGATGCGACGACAAATTCGTTTAATCGGAATTAAACGAACCCGATAAAATTGCCTGTGACTTTGCGTGTGTCTTTTTGTGTTTTGGGAACACAAAATATCTTTGACTTTGGTGGGCCCAAGTCAAGTTGTGTGTTGAGGAAGCCAACTCAACTTTTGAATTTAAAATGTAGTGGGACCACATGACTTACATCAAATGTCAAATGTTGATGTAAGTAGTAGGGGTGAGCAACGGTTCCGGGTCTACCCGGAACCGGTTGGAACCGGACCGGTTTTTCGGGTTTGGAACCGGAACCGGTTGTAATCGGGTAGGTTCCGGTTCCAAAAATGAAAGAACCGATTTTATCCGGGTAGGTTCCGGTTCCAAAATGATCAGAACCGGAACCGGACCATGGAACCGGTTTGCTGAAGCAACTGAAAGAGCAGATAATAACTATTTTTTTTTTTTGGAAAAAACAAGTAATGAAACTGCAGAGAATTGATAGAGAGTGCTGCTTGTTTGATGAACCAGAAAGTAGAGTCCTAAAGCTGAATACATCTAAGACGAATGACAGTTCAAAAAATAAAATAAGGATACAATAAGAATTGACAAGTTGATAAATGAATTCCACACCAAAGTAATATTTGATACTGCCTTAGAAACCCATGAAAAGGTACAGATAGAATTGAATATACCACTCATTTAGCTAAGGCAAGCAAATATAATAAACAGAGAGTCAATAAGCTAATTTTTTTTTTTTCTAAAAAACATATTTAACAAATGTAAATATAAAGAATTCTCAATATTTGATTACTAAAATAAAACCAAAATCACTTTGAAAAATGAAAAGTAACGTGTAAAGATGAGAAAGAGCTAACTCCATATACCATTTTGAACTGATAAGCTAACAACCTAATTATCTGATACAAAATACAAAAAGCTGAAAAACAGAATTAACCAGAAAGCCAAAACCAAATATGATCCAAAAGCTTTGAGGAGCTTACCAGTAAAGAAAGGTGACTTTTTGAAGCAACAATGATAAAGAAATTTGCTCACTTCCTCTTTATTCCTTTTTTTAATCACAAAAATGCAATATCAATTAAAAAACTTCATTTTTTCGTTCTTGAGCTTCCGCACTCCGATTTGGTCCCCGTTTTTTCCTACGAACTCGTATTGGAATGTAGTTTTCATTAAAATATTTTAAAATAGGGTAATTCGGAACCGGACCGGAACCGGACCGGAACCAGATTGGAACCGAATAATAGGGTACCCTGTTTAATTGGGTAGGTTCCGGTTCCACTTAGTGCGGAACCGAATTTTTCCGGGTAGGTTCCGGTTCCATGCGGAACCGGAACCGAAATCGGTTTTGCTCACCCCTAGTAAGTAGTTGTCTTAATTAATTAAATGCATTTAACACACACAACCACCGAGTCTTGAACACTCTCTTCTTCTCTCCACCTTGGCCGATTCTTCTCTCCATTGTTGTGAAATTTTTGCTTCAAAATTTCAACAAAGTTAGCACTTGGACGAGTCAAATTAGGTGATAGGAAAACTCACCCAAGGAATAAACAACATAACAACAAACTTGGAGCTTCATCGAAAGAGGAAATTTCAAAATTTCTCCATTTAACAATATAAGTGATTCCGCCACTTTTCTTGTTATTTCAGACATATTATCATATTTAGGATCTTGTGGCATGTAAAGACTAACATCACTCACCTTGGTGTTGTGGGAAGGGTATCTGCCAAGGCAAAAGGGAAGGAGAATAGTTTATCTTTAGCTGTTTTGAGCTCTCACGTATGGGTACTGCCAACAGTAGTGGAGATTTTGATTCTCCAACTGTTTCCACCGCTCACACAAATGGAGCTGCTGGTGTCACTCACCTTGGTATTGTGGGAAGAGGAGTCAGGCGAGTGTCAATGAGCACTTGCTCAGCGGAATCAAGGCCAATGAAGAAACCCGTGTCATACCCTTCATCTGACAAAGGGAATGGGAGTGCCTGTTGATGGTTATGGGTTTTGCTGGTCCATAATTTGCAACTCTTTCAAGTTCAAGATAATGAAATTTTGGCAGAGGTTTTGAAGCTTACCAAGTTAAATTACTTGCTACCTGCTTGACTTCCTTGCTTAATGGACTCCAGGTTATTTTGCTAGGCCTTTTTCCCACGATATTTTTCATATGTTTTTCTCTGTGATTTTAGTGAACATTAGTACTGCTGTTGCATTTTCTTATTATATCATCTGCATAGAAGATATTGATATTTTATAATTTGTATTTGATGGAAATGGATATTTTGAATCCATGGGATTATCTCAAGCAGCTCTGTTATGAATTATATTCACTCTGTTTTATACTAGTTTCTTGTTTGGTGTTATCCGAACATTGCCTATGCCTAATCATATATCCCTTTTATGTGATGAATTGATGATTAGATGATGCTCCGCGCATTTTAACTTCTTGCCAAATAATGAGAGTCACCATATGCTTTCTCTTATTAAGTGTTTGATGGAGCATCGGTTGTTGAGTTGTTTTAGAACTGCATTGGCTTTTGATGATGATCACCTGATCACATGAAAATTGTAGGAGACAGTACAGGAAACATGATGTCATTTTGTACCAAGAAACCAAATCAGTCGATGGAGAAACCAATAGCCAAAGGTATCTCCAAAGTGATTACTTAAAAGAGTTAAAGCTGTGAGAAAATGGTTGATTACATCGAATGATGGTATGGTTATATAAACATTAGAAATGAATTAAGAGAAACTGAGGCAGCTCATATCAAAGAAAGCATGTGTTTTAGGGTAGAAGATTGCAATCAATGTGGGAAATACATGTGAGGGTCGATGCGGGCAGCACCACCTTGCCGCCCAGCAAACACTGCAGGTGCCTTCTGGCCTGGCATTGTCACCCCAGCTGCTGCGCAGACAGCTACTGTGCGACCATCTAGGGCTTCACCTTCACATTCATCTTCAGTTTCAATTACCACAGGTGTGTGTATATAGAATATTTCAACTTCAATTTTTTACTTAAATCTATACATTAATATTTAGCCATTACTTTGACTCATTTCAATGGTAGATATTCAAAGTCAAAGTAATATTTAATGATATCAATACATCTCCACTGTATATTTATTTTTTATTTTTTTTTACCGGACATATTCATTTTCATACAATGAGTATATGTGTGTGCGCGCGCGCTCGCGTGTGTGTGATTTTTGAAGTTTTGTTTCAATGCATAGGCATGGCTGATGAAATCTTGATTCGTTGTTGTGTTGTGTATCTAAAACAAGAGTTGGTTATTGTGGACATCTAGATTTCATCGTCAGTATTTGTCATATTATATATGATAGATAATATAAGATAGAAACTGTGGTTGTGAGTCCACCATTAACATCTGACATAAGCCTATTTTATAGTATTTTTTTTACAGTCATTGAGATAAATTTACCTCTCACTGTGCCACATCTCGTTTCTGATTTTTATATTCTAAAAGCAAAAGGTGAGTACCCCTTTGAATCTTTGAAGTTACTTCAGCACTTGTATAACAAATTGAGAAACGAATGTGAAATTTTGTTCCAATTTGGCATCATAAGTTCTTTGTTTCTTGGCTTGTTTTTGTCTCTGACAGTAGCAAAAGATCAACTAAGTTGAAGTACTTGTATCAAATGTCCCAAACAAGTTAAATGTGGAACATTACATATGAGTTAACATTCACTATGAATTCAGTCTCTGTCACTCATCTGAGATTTCTGATAAACAGGAGATCAAAATGTTAAATCTTGCTGAATAAAAACTGCTTTAGTTTGTTTTGTTTGATGTGAATTGTTAGCATTAAGCACAGTAATGGGTGTTTTTATGTTTTGCTTTTGCAGGCATTGCCAGATCTTAAGATGCTTTGGATGCTGGCCAGTAGGTGTTGTGTTGGAGTCATGGTGGGCCTATACACAAAATAATTGTGAGAGTGAGACATATTTTAGTCGGATACCATTATATATTTTCCGTAAAGTAGTGGTTTAAGCTTTGGCCAGCAGATTGATGCTGTCGCAAATAATATAATGTGGGCAATTTATGGTCAATATCTTGTTGACCAATCTTTGCTTTTTTTTTTTCTATATGTATGGATTAATTAATAAAGAACCAAAGTCTTGTTATCTTGTGCAATGTGCTTAAACCCACTAATGTTTTAGGGTTTGGTGTCACTTTTGGATTGTGTGTCATGGTTCCTGTGCTCTTTTTTCTTTTCCTTTGTTCACCTACTTGTTAATTTCAGAAGCATACCTTATGTGATGTGATTGAAAAGTTCTAGGGAATATGATTAAGGTGCCCTCCATTTTTATTTTTTTACCCAGTGGGGAATTCAAAGCTCATGTTTCTCAAGCAAAAACAATGTGACCCACATTACAAGATTTTTATAATCAAAAGCAAGCTCTGAGCCGGGGGGAAATTTTTTGGCTTTTTATTGCTTTCGCCTTTTTATTGTATTCGATTGATTGCATGAGAGGGCCGGAAGAACAATTCAGTATACACAAACAAGTGTATTTTTTGTCTAATGATTAGTCACCGAACCACGTGATTACATAAATAAAGGGCACTGGTGTAACACTAAAGTCCACTTTTTGAATGATATCATCTTTCCCTTTAAAGTTTTACGTTTATTCCAAGATTCAGCTTAGCCTTAGAGGCAAGTGGGGTTTGATAATTGTCTTCCGTTAGCCATTGTTTTTTACATCAGCATAACCAACCTATACAACATTCAACGTTACCCTTCTCTAGAGTTGCTCACTGATTCGATTTTAAATCGAAACCAAATCAAATAATTAGTGGAATTATAATCAAATCGGATCATTTTAGTTCAATTATGATTCCATAAGATTGGAATTCCGGTTTTTTAAAAAAATGAAAATTATTTTTTAAAAAAATATATATATACTTGGATATTATTATCAAATAAATATAATAAAAAAATGTTTGTTTGAATTTTATTATATTAAATTAAAAATAAAATAAAAAACTTGAACTTAAAAAAAATATTTATTTGAACTTAAGTTTTATTATACTAATATTAGAACCGTCTGATTCTAACGGTTCGGTTAGGATGAGAACCATAACCAAATTGTACGGAATCGATTTCGGTTTCCGATCGGAACCGAAAAAAATTAAAATCGAATAATTCATTTCCGGTTCGATTTCGATTTCGAATCGAAACCGTGACGAGATCTACCATTGTCCATAAGATTGGTCTGGTCATTTCATTTGACTACAAATTTTTCAAAATTATGCCAACATTGTAACTATTCATAAATGATTACACCCTTTTCTTCTGAGTCATTAAGATGGGTCATAAATACAAGGATGTAAGGCAATACAACAATAGATATGTTACCTTAGATGTAAGCGAGTGCCATATTTTTACATTCATACCTAAATTTCAAATTTGGAAGCGAAGATCAAGGGATTGAAATTGAATGTTCAAATTTGATGTCATTGAAGTTTGTAGAGATTAATATCTGTGTGGGGGTCATGTCCTACATGTGTGACAATTCAGTCTCATACAATTAATGGACCTGATGATCTAATCTTGGTCGATCTCGAAGCTGCAATTCCTTTCCCATTGGGTAAATGCAATCTTAACCGTTTTTTGAAGACAAATGGTACTCTGCATGCTGGTTCGAGGTGACTCCAATACATTGGGTTACACATCTAAACCGTTGAATTTAGAGAGATAAAATTTTCTCTCTCCAATTTTTTTTATTGGGTTTAGCATGCGGGCCGTTGGATGTAAATCCAATGGCCCACGTGTAACTGGAGAGTGCTTCCATCCCCTCTGCATATATCCACCCATCTAAGTTGGACCTGTCTAGAGACAATCTTTAATTCCCATTGGAATCTTCGGAGCTGTTATAATAGTGACATCTTTGATTAAGATGTTTTAGCCCCATTTGATTTTTGTAGCTGTTCCATGATATACAATCTTATACCTAATCACTTGGCCTGCAGACAATTCTTGGGTAAAATAAGAGTGGTTGGTGCTGGTTATTGATCAATATTACAGTGTAGAAGGACCGATATTTTTTCTCAGTAATAGAGACGCACCCAGCGTGATGATCTAATATTAATTTGTTATACTTAAAATGGGAGCTTTGTCCACCGAGTGAGATATTATTGTAGAGGATTTACAACTCATCTTGCATTCTATCATATATATATATTTTTTGATAATCGGAGTGTCCAGATCAGTTTACGCACATATCAATTAATTATCAGGACTTATGTCATCAGAAATTTCTCAACTACAAATCAAGATAATTCATTGGCTTTTTTATATTAAGAGACATGATCCTAAAGAAATACATCTAATGATATTCGAACCTTAAACTTAAGAGAGAACAAACCACTCAAATCAAAAACAACCCCTAAGAGTTGCATTCTATTAAATATATGTTTAAATTTAGACATTGTTTTCATACTGGGAAATATTTATATTTGGTCTAATTATCAACTAAGATGCATATTGAGGCAGGTCATGAAAGCAAAATAATAGTTAAAAATTGCATGATTTACGCAAAAGCTAAAACACCAGTTGGCAAGCAACGAGTTTATTGCTTCATAAGCTTGAAAGAACAGTCACGCTGAAAGAACAGTCACCCTGCTTGGACGTTTAGAGAGAGAGAAAGAGAGAGAGAGAGAGAGAGCAGAAGGGAGTAGTTGAGATTCTGATATTATTCAATTCAAAGAAAGAGAGAGAAATTTCGATAAAGTAATTGATCATATGATCTCTTTTTCGAAGTTCGTTCAATCTTTGTTTGCCCTCTTCACTTCTCTGATTCCTAATCTTTTTTCAGTTTGTTCTTCTTTCTCCCCCTTCCTCTATTGACAAAAGAAAAAAGAACCCCAAACTTCACTTAACCAATCAAAGCACACTCCACTTCCTTCTTTCTTTCTATCTTTAGGGTTTCATATTCATTTTTATGGATCCGAAATAAGTTTCTGACCAAAATTGTTATAGAAAGCAAGAAAGTTTTTTTTGTTCTTTGTTTTAGTAAAAATGGCAGCCAGAAAGCCTAGCTCCAAAGGGCAAGCATGGTAATTATTATTGTTAGACTAATATACATTAATCTCTTTTTCAAAGTTTCGAATACTCTGAAATCAGAAACGTAATGACTAATTTTCTTGCAGGTTTTGCACTACTGGTTTACAAAGCGACATTGTGATCGAAGTCGATGAAATGTTGTTTCATCTTCACAAGGTCGGTTCAATTTCATATATTTCTCATCTTCACAGGCAGATATCATTTCTATTTTTTTATTTTTTAAAAAAAAAAAAAAATGTTTTCAGTTTCCTCTCATGTCAAGGAGTCGTAAGCTGCATCAACTGATTACAGAGCAAGAAAACAATCCTATCACGGCATCAAAACAAGTAAAGGAAACAGAAATTGAATCTGAAATCGAAGAGGAGGAACAAGGAGAAGTTACCTGCCACGTCAGCTTACCGGACTTCCCAGGTGGATCTGAGACGTTCGAGATGGTGGCGAAGTTCTGTTACGGCGTGAAGATGGAGTTATCGTCTTCAAACGTCGCTCCTCTCCGTTGCTCCGGAGAGTATCTCGAAATGACGGAAGAGTACGCCGAGGACAACCTCATTTCCAAGACTGAGAGATTCTTCTCTCAATCCGTTTCCAAGAGCTTGGATGACTCAATTAAAGCCTTGAAATCCTGCGAAAACGTCGTGTCGTTTGCGGAATCTTTAGGCATTATTCAGAGATGTATCGATTCAGTCGTTTTACGAGCTTCCTCCGCCGATCCTGCCTTGTTTGGTTGGCCGGTTACTGAAGACGGATCAGCTTCTAATCAGAATTTATGGAACGGAATTGAAACTAATTTACGTAGAAAGAACGTGAATAATTCAGAATCTCAATCCTGGTTTGAAGATCTATCGCAGTTGAGTTTGCCGTTGTTTAAGCGATTAATCGCCGCAATGAAATCGCGAGATCTGAGCGGAGAAATTATCGAAATTTGTTTAATGTTTTACGCTAAGAAACACATTCCAGGCATATCAAGGTCTAGCAGAAAGCAGAGCTCTTCATCAACAATACCTTCAGAAGGTGAACAGAGAGAGCTGTTAGAAACTGTAATCGCTAATCTTCCCTTGGAGAAGAGCAGCTCTGCTAGTGCTACTTCCACAACTGCCACGAGGTTCTTGTTTGGCTTGCTTAGAGCTGCGAACATACTAAACGCATCAGAATCTTGTCGTTCTGCTTTGGAAATGAAAATCGGATCTCAGCTTGATCAAGCTATGCTTGATGATTTGTTGATTCCAAGCTATTCGTATCTGAACGAAACGTTGTATGATGTTAATTGTGTTGAAAGAATATTAGGCTACTTTTTGGATGGACTACAAAGGGAAGAAAATCAAGAGAGTAGATCTCCACCGTTGATGCTTGTTGGTAAATTAATCGACGGTTATCTTTCGGAGATTGCTTCAGATGCTAATCTTCAACCGGAAAAATTCTATAATCTGGCCATTTCACTTCCTGATCAAGCTAGACTCTTCGATGATGGCCTTTACAGGGCCGTTGATATATATCTTAAGGTAATAGTAGCATTTTATCAAGTAAAAGGCCAGTCAATAATTATAATAAATAAAACTAAATGTTGTTTTGTCATCCGACGTCGTTTATGTTTATGTGTTTTTTTTTTTTTTTTTTTTTTTAAGGCGCATTCTTGGATATCAGAGGCGGAGCGTGAGAAGATTTGTGGAATAATGGACTGCCAGAAGCTCACATTAGAAGCGTGCACACACGCGGCACAAAACGAGCGTTTACCTTTGCGGGCGGTAGTGCAGGTTCTGTTTTTTGAGCAGTTACAGTTACGCCACGCGATTGCCGGGACACTGATGGCGGCAGAGGTGGCGCCGCAAGAAGCGGGGAGAGCATCGGGAATAAGACAGGAGGAGGAGACAGAGGAAGAGGGAGTTGGTGGTGGTGAGGAGGAGATGAGAAGTAGTGCCACGTGGAGGACAGCAGTGAGGGAGAATCAGGTGCTGCGGCTGGACATGGATAGCATGAGGACGCGGGTGAATCAACTGGAGAGAGAGTGTTCTAGCATGAAGAAAGTGATAGAGAATATTGATAAGAAGGGCCCAGTTGGAGGTTGGAAAGGATCGTTGAATAGGAAGTTCGGGTGCAAGTTCAAGACTCAGGTGTGTGATTCGCATGAACAAACGGTCGTCGATACCAGAAAGGGTAAGCAACAACATCATCGGCAATAGACCTTCACATATGATATTATTTTGCTTCCCATATGTAATTGTGTTACTAGAGCCAGAGGAGTTAGATGTTTTTTTTTTTTTTTTTTTTTTTTGCGGGGGGACTTTCTATGAATTGTTGTTCAAGTCCGTCCGTCTATGTTAATGCCACGTAAAGTTCTTTTTTTATTTTAGTTTTTATATTATTTTAATCAAAAAATTTCTTCTACTAAATTTAATTACCGTCTATTTTTTTAAAATAAATTTAACAATCTTCAAATTTTTTACCTCCAACAAATTTAATTACCTTCTAATTTATCTTTTGAAGTATTTTTAATTTTTATAAATTATATTATTTATTGCACAAATTATTCATCATTCCACTCGATCAAAACTGTTTGCGCAATTTTTCTGCACGTGAAGAAAGAGAAACGTGTAAGGTCCAAATCTCCCGTGACAAAGTCCCAGTAGGGGGTGTTTGATTAAGTGAAAATAAGTCTTCAAGGGGCGCAAGCACACAAATTACAGTCTTAAGGACTATGAAACTAAGAAATAAAAAATAAAAATATGCTCGTTTGAGTTTTCATTTGATCGGGGCTTTTAAATCTTCGCATGAGTGAGCCTTTTATAGTGGATTTTGTAAACTGCTTGGACGGTTTTGGCTCATAACTTCCTTGCAACTACTGGGTCATGTTTCCAACCGTTGAGTTGTGCGTCATAACTGCATGATCGTGGGGAAAACTGCCTAACTGCTGTAGTCGTGAGATCATGTGTTTGATTGGTCTGAGTCCTCTGTCGTTCTAATTGATGTGTCCTTTGGTGATTGTTCTGATCGTTCTTTCCTTCGTCGTCCATGACTGCTCTGATCGCTCTTCCCCTCGTCGCCCATCTTGTCTTTGTCTTTTCCCCCTTCGTTCCTTTGCTTTAGGACGATTTTGCTCTAGGGTGATTTTTTTCTATCAACAATTGTCCCCCAAATTCACCTTGATTGAATTGGAAATGAAATCGAGGTGAATTTCTTCATATCATGGTAATGGGTGTCGGCCTAAAAGTCTTCGCGTTACGACACCTGTCTGAGGTAACTTCATAATTTCTTCCTCATTTCCCCGCTCCTTCTTCTCGTTCGGATGCCCTAATTGAGTATTGTTGCTCTTTCTTTTCGTTCGGTTTCCCTGATTGAGGACTGGCGCTCTTTCTTATCGCTCAGGGGAGGCCATTGCACTGATTGAGGACTGGCCGGATGGGCATTCCTTTTCCCCCTCGGCTAGCTAGCTACCCGACAGATATTTCAGTACAGGTAATCTGCGAAACCGGGGGGTGCAGTACCTTCCCACAGAGGAACTCGGTCAGCCGTTGTCAACGGATGTAACCCACCCACAACCTTACATTCCATTTTACAACTCAACCCGTGTGGATGGCCGTTGGCTAACCTTTTTACATTCCATTTCTCAACTCACTGAAGAAAAACTTTTGTTTCCGACAGCCCCTTTTCCATATAGAGATTTTCTTTTCCTGGCTCTGCTCTACTCTTTTCGTTCCTTCCTCCCTCCATCCATTCTGCTATTGAACTATTCACCATCCTACGGTTCCTACCTCTCACTATCTTCTGGAAATTGTTTTTCGTCGGTTTCTCACAGACGGCGCCGAATGTTAACGGCTGATTCTCATCTCATGGGGTTATATAGGAATGTCATTCTGGAAGAGGTTACAAGCTGCCATTCGGAGCCTCCCCTTTTATACTTCCAAAACGTGATAATGTTCTCATTTGCAATGTTTTCCATGTGTTACCTGACCGATTGACGGGTTCTCTACCCTAAGCCTAACTTTGTTGAAAGTAGCATGCGGTCTGATGGTTTTATCACATCAACTCTGCTTTCTATTCTACCACACGCAATAATAATGGTGACAACCTGGACGATGCTTTCGGGGAATGACTCGTGTTGATACATGTAAATGAAAACCATAGATTTTTTGTTTTGGCCGATCAGTAATTTCGTACTAAAATAGGACGTTTCATCGTCCAGGCGTTGTTCCTTTGAGGACATTTTCATCATGTGTTCTTATATTCCTCAACTTTGTTATTATTGCGCAGACATTACATTTCTCGCGCTCCCATAATGATTTCAGGGTGGTAGTTGTCGGCCTACCAATCCTCGCCCTGTAATTTGTTGGGCCGCCTTTTTCATTCCGGATACGAACCCATCACTTCTGCAACAAATATGCGACCTATCCCAACACGTTTCATCATGACGCCCATTAAAGAGCCGTTTTTCTCGTCACTTCAGTGTCTCCTTTCTTCACACGTCACCTTACAGTGAATCGTATTTCAACACCTGTCTATGGCGACCCTTCATTCTTTTCGTTTTCCCGCTGTTTCCATCCTTCGACGATTTTCGTTGCGACACCTGTCCCAGGTTGAGCCTTTCGTCTGTGTATATAAGGGCTCAGCCTATTATGGTTTTCACTTTACTTTCCATCCTCTTTGCAAATTTCCTTTCTTTCTTACTCCCAACTTGCTAGCATCAATGGCGTAAACTTCTTCTTCCCCCAAAAATAGCTCCTCAACTTTTGGTGACTATCGGATGGCACTGGACGATTCTTCTGTGAGTATTTTCAGTGTTCATGTCCTCAATGAGAACTATGACCAATGTACTCTAGGCCCCATTTTTGTAGAGGACAACGCCATGCCACAGCCTTGTTGGCTCAATTATTTCCTTCTACTTTTGGCCTCACTTTCTCAGAGCCATTAAATGTTTCCCCTCTGGTTCAGTCCAATCCTATCCGTACATGGCCCAAACATGATTCTGCATTTGAAGCATGGTTTCAACGTATGCTACTGCATACAGATACCCGCACTTTTCTTGAGGAACATGGCTTCCTTCCTCTTATCGAACTCTCATTGGCTTTGCCCGCTTTTGACCGAAATTTATTTCCTACGTCCCTACTCTTCTGGTCCGCTGAATATAACATTTTTATCTTCCCTGCTGGTCCTTTCACCATTACCCTTCGCGACATCAGTGCTCTTACCGAGTTGGCCCCTGTGGGTATGACCATTTGGGCCTGTACAACCTATCGTTTCCCTCTTCCTTCAATGGACCATTTGTCTTTTTCATCCTACTCTGTTTTTTTTCGTACATTTTCTAAATCGGCTGGTCCGGTGTCAATATTGGAGTGTACGGCCTTCTTTCATTACTGGCTTTGCAAATACATCATTTGCGCGCCAAGTCAGAAACCCATGGTTGGTTACCACCCCATTTCTTTTGATTTTGCCAATGGTCGTCGTCTAGACCTGACATCTTTTTTGTTGGCCGCCATCTATAGAGGGTTGGCCGTTCTTCAAAAACAACTTAGGTCAGGGGCTTCGTCAATCGCCTCTGGCCCTCTATGGCTCGTCCAGCTTTGGCTGAGAGCCTATTTCCCTGTCTTCGGCTCAATTAATTCGAATCATTCGTATCCTTGTGTCAGTCTTATTTTTGCCCAACATCAACTGACCTCTCTCCCCCCTCGTGCTGTTTTTGAATATTTTTAAACCCTTTCTCGGGATCCTTCCTTCTTTCATTTTTCCTTGGGCGACAGCCCCTCTTTCGTCCACGACGCCCCTGAGTCAGAAGATGACGAATCAAGTCTTTGCATATGGCGCAGGTTTTTATGCAGCCGCGACTTGATTCATGACATCCTGACCGGGGCCAATGGTAAGGCCGGAGTAGAGGTTTATTCGCCCAACTTTACTGCTCGTCAGTTTGGTCTTGTTTAAGGGTGGCCTCTTACATTTTTCCATACTCGTTCTGCTTCGTCAGATCGTTTTTGAGTTCTTTCGGTCTCAAATATAGATAATTCTTTATCGGAGACTCGTTCTTTATATTCTCGTTTTGCTATAGTTCCCTTTTCCCCTTGCACATCGGTCCATTCTCTCTTCGACCGTTTTTGGCCACCTGACCGGGAGAGATTCTTTTTTTGCCCTCTATGTGGGTATTTTCTACCATCTTTTTTTCTTCCAAATCTTCTGAGTCGGCGGGGTTGAAGAAAACCGATGAGGCAACCAAGCCGAGAAAACCAAACAGGCCAAAAGAAAACAACTTTCCCCAGTCATAGCTCTGATTCAGACGTGCCGCTCGTACGTCGTTCTAAGGTATGATCTGAAATTCTCGTTCTCTTTTGTTTATACAACCTGAAGTTTCATAAGTTTTTGTATCTTTTGCAGGCGCTTAGGATGGAGCCACCCTCTGTAACGCCTGAAATGATCCAAACTCAATGGCTCGAAACTCCCATGGCCGAGGGTCCATCTGAAGAGGCTGCACCTACCGTATTACCGGTCGTTCAGCTTCTGTCGGACGACGATGAAGCCACAGGGGTCCCAATCGTGGAACAACCGCCGGAAGATGACGAAGTAGCTTTTATTGGTGCTTCGTCCGGAAGCGACCCCCAAGGTATGGAGCCATATATAGAATTTGGCCGTTCACGTCCAAGTGTTGAGGAAATTCCAAGAGATCATCCATTATTCGAATCCCCCTATGTGGATGGGCATGTGCCAATCGTGCAGGACTCGGATGACGAGTCTGACATGAACGAACCTATTTGGCCAGATGACGGTCCACTGTGGCGTCATCTGAAGCGGCTTTATCCCTTGGTATGCAGAATGGCCGACATAGGGCTTAGGGGAAGCTATAGAGATGTAGACGGCCTTTTTAGTTTGGCCGAGTTGGAGTTACTCGAGGAGGCTCGGTCTATGTACAAAGACGATGTACTTCGTCGCATTTATGAAGAAGAGGATATTGTTTATATTTCTGACTCTTCCGATTCTGATTCTCCTGCAGATGTTCAGCCTACAACCACACCGCAACAATCACCGCCACAGGCAGCATCCCTGGGCCCCTCAGCGCAACCAACTTCGGCCTCTAGACATCCGTCGTTCGGGGTTCTTTCGCCCTCTCCTGCTCGAGCGATGTCTCATATACCCTTGGCGTAGAAACTTTTTGTGCTTGACCAGCCGTCATCTTCGGCCCCTCAGTCTCCAACTCTTCGGCCGACAGTTCCTATTTCTCCAATTTAACCATCTGTTGCTTCAGAACGGCCATCGTCTCCCACCCATTCAGTCCAATCTCCTAGGGAAGAATTGGTGTTGCTACTGGAAACCCTTATACCTTCTATTGTTGAGCCGTCCAGTTCTGTTCTTCGGCCCGAAACTGTAAGTGGTTTCTCCTTACGCTCTCTTTTCTTCGTCCATTCTTGTTTGACTTACCAACATTTGGCTTTTGTAATAAGGCGTCAGATCAATTCATGGAGTCAATCCAGGGTATATTGAGCGATCTGGACCAGTTAGCCTCTGCTTCATCTTTGCCTCCCCTATCTCCGGCCCTGGCTACATCAGACTTGGAGACTCTTCGAGAGGTTCTTGGCCAATATGCATCGCTCACGACCAGTGACATCGGCTAAGCTGCCCTGTCAGAGAATATGCTTAAGTTGGAAAAAGCTTCCTCCGAGCTAGATCGACTGTTGGGTCTTCCTGTTTTACCCCTTTCAGCAGAGAACCGACTCTCTCTCCAAGATCTGTGCAGTAAGGTTTCGGCCCTTATTCTTCGTTATCAAACCATATGCAGTCAGAGGGCCGGTCTGCGCGCATCAATAAGCAGGAAGGATAGGCTCCGAGACACCATCGATAACCTTCGACAAGCCATGAGAGAATCCACAGACGGAGTGGTTATCGATAAGTCGTTGTTGTTGGATCTAGAACGTCAATTAAAAGATATCCAGCACCAGATAGAGGAAAGCGGCATGAGTAGAGATGCCAAGAAGATGAGGCTTGCCTCTCTGGCGGCTGAGGCCACTTCTACGATGGTCGAGTTCAGGGATTTGGCCAGAGTGGATGTTGAGAAGGGCCTGACCGATCTAGCGAGGGCCGATGCTGAGGTGCTGAAAGAGTGGCAGAACCTGAGGGAGAAGTTCACGCTTCTGAAAGATTCATCTGACGAGCTTCAGCGACCTTCGGCCAGTCAATGATTATGTAATATTGTAGGACGCGTTATCGTCCAAATGTTGTAATTTTGAGGACGTTTTTGTCCTATGTTAATATATTTTATATTACTGAGCTTTTATCCTTGTTAAAAAGATATTACGTTTTCGTGCTCCCATAACGAGGACACATATTTTTTCAAGTATTTACCATTTATCGCCCTAACATGGGATTTTCCATTCAAATTTTTTATATGGTAGGCCCCGTTTGTAAACACATCTTTTACCTTGAATGAGCCTTCCCAATTAGGCGACAATTTGCCATATGCCGGATCTTTTGCACCAAGTGGCAATATAGTTTTTCATACTAATTCGCTGTAGGCACTGCATTTTTACACATAAGTCCCTATGATGAGTCTCATTTTGGAGACACTACCTTTTAAGTCACGGAGGTCACGGGAAACGGACATCGGAAGGGGAATTCAGAATAAACAAGGTTCACTGTTTTCGTGGTGCTACGTTCGTGTATACGTTCGAACGTCAAACAGATTGCGAGCGTTCGTGCTGCGTTCGATGATGCGTTCGACGGTGTCGGTAATTCTGGTTTTGCTGCTAGCCTCACATCCAGCCCATTTAGCCCCCCAAAGCCCATAAAACACATCCCAATTTAAATAATAAATATTAATTAAAACATTAACTAAATAAGATAATAATTAAATTAATTAAATAATTAAATAAAACATATACCAAACATAAAATAAACAATTACCAACTTAAACTAAAATCATGCCTAATTAAACAAATCACATACTAAATCAATATAATCATGCCTAATTAAAATCAATCAACCAATTATATTCCCAATCTAATAAGATTATTCCCAAACTTAAATATTTTATTCCTAATCCAAGCCAATCAAATATTCAACCTTCCCTATCTAGCCAAGATTTGTCCCCCCTCAATCTTTGACTTCCTTAACCAAACCAAATCAAATCCCTCTTCAATTAGCCAAATCCCTTTCCTTGTCAAGCTCAACCATTTGCCTATAAAAGAACCCTTCACCAACATTCTCAACCCTAGTCCCTAGCTCATACACAACACACATAAAAATTACAGGAAGAACACACCCAAGAAAAAAAGGAAGCAAAAGATAAAGAGGAGACGGCAGCGAAACCACAAGGAAACAGTAGCAAAACGGACTCAAAACAGTAAAGACAACGAACGAGAACAGTGAACCGGGAGAGTTGCGGAGCATCCACCCTTCCGACGATCGTGTACCGTACATCCGAGAGGTGATTTAAAAGGTTAGACCTGAGGGTACATTTTCATTAGCTTATATTCGTTTTTTTTTATTATTATTATTGAATTCTATTCGCATGAGAGTCGTTTATGGATGCATGTTGTGGCTTGAATGAAATGGAAGAGTGTCGTCTCTTGTGGTATATAGGATGGAAACCCAGACGTAAATTCCGTAGCCGAATCCGAATGGACGGTAGTGCGGTCTGTACATGGGACACAACTCCACGTACCACCTGAGTAAACGGCACCTTCTCTTGTGTGGAGTTGCTTTGGTTTATTTATTTCTTGTCATTTAAATCATGTATGTTGCTTATTCCCGTATGATATGATCGAGTGCATGGGCTTAGCAAGTGCGATGAAAGGTTCCCTAATTGGAGGGGTTAAAATCCTTCACCACGACGCTTTGCCGCACCGATCGATGTGTGTTCGGTTGAATGCGAGATACGTTCAATCGAGCATACCTAGTTTGATATGATTGTCTTTATTTTCGTATGCATGATTCAACCGAGCGCATGGGTTTAGTAAGTGTGATGTGAGATCCCCTATGGGGAGGGGCTAAATCCCTTTACCACGATGCTTTGCCGCGCCGGTTGATGTGTGTTCGGTTGGATGCAAGACACGTTCAATCGGACATACTTAGAATAGTATGATTGTCTTTATGTTTGTATGCATGATGTGATGTGACGCGCATGGGCTTAGTATGTTGGTCTAAATGTCCTCTCTTTGAGAGATCAAGAGCCCTCAAAAGGCCACCTTTACGGCAGTACTTCGCCGCGCCCATTTATCTTGCTGTTTATGTATTGCGTCCCATTTCATGCATCAGGTCTGTTCCCGTTCGAACGCGTTTACGAACGCAACTCGAACGCGCATGCATTTTTGCCTTGTCATGCATCAGGTCTCACTTCCGTTCGAACGCGTTCACGAACGCCATACGAACGCGAGCATTCTGTTTCCTTTCCGTTCGAACGCGTTATCAAACGCCATACGAACGCGAACCTTTTGTTTACCGTTCGAACGCGTTTACGAACGCTACACGAACGCACACACACCTTCTTAGTTTCATAATGTATCAGGTCTGGTTCCGTTCGAACGTGTTCTCGGACGCTACACGAACGCGAACCTTCTGTTTACCGTTCGAACGCGTTTACGAACGCTACACGAACGCGAACACACTGAACTGAGTCTGTCTTATCATATTCACGCATAATTGCCTCTTGGTTGATCGTTCTTGTGTTATATAGCCAACCGTATTATTTGTATTCCTGCATTTATCCATTCCATGTGTTCTTGGGATTGTATTCAATCATGATTAGGCTGTTAGCATGTTATTTGGTTAATAGGTTCATGAGATAGTACTCAAGCATGTTTATTCCATTGGTTGCGTCGTTTGCCTTGGTCTTGATTTAACGCATTACGATTCATATGCCTATGCCATGATGACTTTGGAGTATTATTTCTTGTGATATATCGGATGGAAACCCAGACATAAATTCCGTAGCCGATTCCGAATGGACGGTAATGCGGTCTGTACTTGGGATACAATCCACGTATCACTTGGAAGAGTGCTCACATGTATGCTTGTGTGGATACTACGTATGCTTGTGTTTTCATGAATATGATATGCTGAATGAAGTTGTATGTTCATTGTTACTTTGAGGTATTTTGTTAGACATGTGTTATTAGATATGAGATATATGCGAAATGTATGTATGAGTGTTATTTTGTACCAATGAATATAGAAGCATGATATTCTTAGAAATAAGTGTTACTTAAGCCTGATTAAATTATTACATAAATCCTTTCATTACAAGTGACATAAGTAAGGGACCATTCCGAACCCAATGGTTTGAGGTCTTCCCTTGCGAGGGGTGAGTGCGGCCTTAAATCTCATTTTCCCGGTTCACACCGGGTGGCGACTCCATCATTCTCCGGTTTAGTCCTCTGTTGGCTACTCCGTACTCCCAACTAGGCCGCGAGCCTAGGAACAGCATGCGTCGCCCAGGTCCTGTTGTCCACATTCGCCTTTTCTGAACGACTTAGCCATGACTTTCTGGTTATATTCCTTGGCTATTTTTCTCTTTTGTGCTTCCAATCGATTTATGACATCGCATTTAATGTCGTCCAATTCCAACAAATTCTGGATCATTGCTTCACTGTAGTCTTCCTTTGTTAATTCTTTTTGTAGCATCACCCTGGTGGACTCAATATTAATTTCAACTAGTAGTACAGCCTTTTGACCATATACTAATTGAAATGGCGTGACCGAGGTACTCGTTCGCGGTGACGTTCTATAGGCCCATAGAGTCTGACTCAAACATTCATCTCATCGACTAGCATTGTCTGTTACCATTTTCTGAATCAACCATTTAAGGGTTTTGTTGGACGATTATGCCTGACCGTTTGATTGAGGGTAATATGGGGTAGTGTTTACTAGCCGGATCCCATATTCGGCCAGGAAGCTTTTTACCATCTCGTCATTTAACGAAGTACCATGATCCACCATTATTGTTTGTGGTATACCGAATCGGTGAATGATGTGCTCTTTTATGAACTTGATGATCCGCTCTTGGGATATCTCCACCACTGGAATTGCTTCCACCCATTTGGTAAAGAAATCTGTGGCAACGATAATGAAGGTGTGCCTCTTTCTTGATGTAGGATAGATTTTTCCTATCAAATCTATCGTCCATCCTATGAACGGCCATGGTTTAATGACATAGACCATTTCGGTTGCTGGTTCTCTCTGAATGGGTTCATGCTTCTAACAAGCGATGCATCCATTGGCATACGATATGCACGACTCTCCCATTTTCGGCCCATAATAGTCGCTCCGTATAATCAACCATCTCATCTTTATCCCGGCCTGGTGAGCCCCACAAACACATTCGTGTATTTCGGCCATAATAATTTTGGATTCTGATGTCCCTACACATTTCAATAATAAACCATCTTGGCGTTTTTTATATAACACATCTCCTGATAACACGTAGTTCAAAGCTTTGAGTTTCAGCCTTCGATCTCTCCCATTTTCGGGCTGTCTCAGAAATTCTTTGATCTCTCTTCTCAAATCGTCCTCATCTTGGACTTCGATGGTCGTGACATCCATCACCCTCTTTCATCTCATCAGGGCTGGCTTGACCTCTTCACTCCTATATACACCATCTACGCTTGTTTGTTTATATCCGGAGGCTGCTTAGGCCAAGTTATTGGCCACTTCATTCTTCGCCCTCAGAACGTGTTCTAACTCTGTATAGTCAAATTGATTTAGCAGCTCTTTGGCTACATCTGATAGTTCCATGAATGATGGGCTTTGGCACTTAAAGGATCCCGTTACTTGTTGGATTACTAATTGTGAATCTCCTCTAATGGACACGTGCGTTACTCTCATATTGAGGAGCATTTCCAACCCAAATACCAAAGCCTTGTATTCGGCCTGGTTGTTGGTGTAATATTCGTCCAACCTGGCCATAAAACGGAATGTTTCTCCCAGTGGACTGACCAAGGCTATCCATATTCCTGCTCCATTCATCGTGCTAGATCCGTCGAAATACATCGTCCATGGTTTCAAACTGCATTCATCTAGTTCCATTGCCATTTCTCTAATGGTACTTAAACACGGGTGATCAGCTAAGAAATCTGCTAAGGCTTGATTCTTAACAGCCTTTTGAGGTTCGTGCCGAATATCGAATTCCGATCATGATAACCAACTCTTTGATGCAAGATAGGACGAGAGAACATGTACTTTATTATATTAACTTTAGTGATCAAGTACACTGTATTTGGCCTTAGGTAGGCTCGTAATTTAGTACATGTAAAATATAAAGCCAAACATAATTTCTCCATTAGAGAATAATTACATTCATAATTCAACAATTGTCTACTGATGTAATAAATGGCTCTTTCGACGTCCATGTCGTCGTCTTGCGCAATCATCCCAACTATGGATTGCTCATCGGTTGATATGTACAGCTTCATTGGCCATCCTGGCACAGGGGGTATCATCACTGGCGGCTGCGACAAATATTTCTCCTGGCTTTTGAAAGCCTTTTGATGTTCTTCGGTCCAGACGAATTCATCATTGTCCTTCAGCCTCAATAGAGACGAGAACACTTTAGTTTTTCATGCACAATTGAAGATAAACCGTCTTAAGAAATTGATTTGTCCTAAAAATATTTGTAACACTTTCTTATTTCGGGGTGGTTTGGCCTCAGTGATTGCCCAAGATTTATTAGAATCATTCTCAATCCCCCGTTGATGCACTAGAAAGCTCAGGAAGTTTCCTGCACACACCCCAAAAGCACATTTGGCAGGGTTCAACTTCAATTTAAATTTTCTCATTCGCTCGAAAGCCATTGCTAAATGGCTGAAATGTTCGTCCATAGTCACAGATTTAGCCACTATATCGTCTACATAGACCTCTTATCATGTCTTCTGTCTGGTGCACTAACAATTTATCCCTTAAGGCCGAAATCGCGGCCTGAGCTTCAGCCTCATTTTCTCGTTCCGTCACATAGGCCATTAGATTAGCCTTGGTAGCCGCGAGTGCGGCTTGTTCTTCACTCTGTTTGTCCTTCTTCATTTGAACTGATGTGCTTCGACTCCCCAGAGACCATTGTGGTTGGCCTTGTTTGCACGAATAAATCATTTAGCAGACCTGCAGGGTATGGCTCGTCATTTTGAGCCACAATGGCCGAATTTTCCCCTTCATTCAGAACTCTGGTCGGCCCGTAATTTCCTTCGTACATGAAGTACTCGGCCGAATTTGTCTCTGCAGTGAAAGGTTTGTTGTCGGCGTGTACAATTTCAACCTCGTCTCTATTGTTCCAGAAAACTAGGCATTGATGAAGAGATGAAGGAATGCATCGGCTACCATGTATCCAATCTCGTCCCAAAAGCATGTTATACGTGGATGGCCCGTTTATAATGAAGAACACCATTGTTTTCGTAGTACTCCCTACTTGTAAGTCTAGTGGGACGACCCCTTTGGCCGTTGTCGCCCCACCATTGAAACCTGTTAGCACCACTTCCGTAGGGATGAGGTTATCCTCTGACTTTGCTAAACGCCCTAACATCCTAACCGGTATTGCATTGATGGCTGCTTCATTTTCAATCAATACTTTAGTGATGGGTATCTCATTGGCCTTTGCTTTCATATACAACGGCCGCAAATGCTTGGTCATCTGTGGTGGTGGCTTTGGGAATATCATCTTCCCTGATAGGCCTATTTGTTCACTCTCGTTGTTGGTCCGAGGTATTTCTCCTCCCGTGTCCCATCCAGAATGTGGTAACGTGACTGGTGTATTGTGAGAGACATTATTGACAGTCAATCTTCGCTTTTCTACCCTGGTAACGACCCGTTTTATTTTGGGCGTCCCATATAGGACAAGGTATGAAGATCGTCCCAAGTCCTCTCCTAACATTCCGACTGCAGGGTTGCAGGCCTCATATAATTCTTTGAGAAGCCGATTCTGTGATATTCCCCTTCTTCGTGCTTCGGTTTCGGTTTCAATACCATCATAAACATCTGCGTTATTTCCAGACCCTCCACTGTTATCCCCATTGAATTTCTCAGACAACAAGTAATGACACAACCGGTGGCATACTACCGAACTGAATGACGATATGGGGCTCTTCGTCGTATGTCTTGTCTCGATATCGTCTATCAAACTTGGTACGCTCCTCGCAGTTCATTGTCGTCCATCCTCGGTCTTCATTCTCTTTACTACTTACATATGGTTTCTTTCCTGGACGAGCATTATGGTCTGTGGTGACCTTCATTTCACCTTGTTGGCGCATCATACGACCATAATTTTGCTGGTGTCGCCTCAGTTGCGTCCTTGTCATTTCGTCCACGGGAGGGTAATTCCATCATGGACGCTGTCCCGAATACGGCCTGCGGTACGAATGCCATACGTTGGGCCGATGAATCTTCGGCCTAAACGTCCTCACATTTTGGACGAAGTTCGAATTCTCGTCATAGAACCTTGGTGCGAAGGTCTGTGGCTGCCATGCTACTGGCTCTTTCTTTACAGGCATTTCGCAGGTATCTTCCAACTCTCTCATCCATTCTATATTGTTCTTGCACCGCACACAAAGGTTTTGTTGATCCTTCCGTTCTTGGGGTGCTTTAATCATTTCCAGAGCGCTTGGACGATGACCATCATGTTCTTCATCTAAGACCAACTTGAATTTTGGCAAATTCAATTTGGTAAGATCCGAGTTGATCATGTTTAATTCCACTGGCTTTGGAAACGGGTTGTCGTCCACTGCCATCTTTTTTTCGAACGTTATTCGTCCAGATTCTATGGCATCCTGCAAAACATTCCGAAAAATAAGACAGTTATTAGTTGAATGGGCCCACGCATTATGCCACTTACAATATTTTTTACCACCGATTTGCTCGGCGCTTGGCAACGTGTGGCGATCGCTCAAACTAATCTGTTTGTCTTTATATAACTGATCGAATATGGCATCAAATTTTGTGATATCAAAAAAGAAGTCTCTACTCTTTTTATCGTTCTTTTCTTTGGCTTGGGGTTCGGCCCACGCCTTACAAACGTACGGCTTTCCTTTAACCAATTCGGCCAAACACAAGTCGGCCGATTCGACGTCCATTTCGCCTACTTCATAATCGATGTTCCTGTAATACGTCCCTTTGCTAGAATTTTTCATTTGCTATTCCTCTCTTAGTAACCGTTCATAAAGCACCACACTAGTGGTGAGTTGGGGGAGGTCCCAAAATTCACGATCTTGAAATTTCTTTTTCAGATCGAAATTGAGACAGCTTTGGGCGATTCTCACAAATTCTTTTTCTGGCAAAGGCACGTAACATCGGCCTCGAGCCACTTTAAACCTTTGTAAGAATGTCTCGGCCCACTCTCAGGTTTACCAGATCGGCCAAGGCCACTTCAGATTCGGCCTTGTAGAACTGCGTATTGATGAGTGATAAATCTATCACTATTTCCCACTCATTTAACCTAATATTTTGTATAGTTTCTTGAGTTTTATGAATATTTTGATGTGTTTTGTGTTATTTTGTAGATAAATAAAGTTTCAGGACATTCTGGAGGTGATTTGGGCCAAAACAGTGAAAATTGGACGAAAAGGGCATTTTGGTAATTTCTCGCGTCGCGACGCCTAACATGCGCTGAAAAGTGCTAACGTGCGCCGGGTCCACAAATCATAATCTGAGAAAAGTTTGACTTTGCTAACGTGCGCCGTGCCACGTGTCACCATCTCAGTCGATCTGCTAACATGCGTCGTGCCACGTGTCAGCATCCTACGGTGCCGACAGTCACCATCGCCATGTGTGCCACGTGTCACTCCACGTCATTGCCACGTCATCAGCCACATCACCAGGTTGACCGAGTCAACATGCCAGCTCACCGCCATGTCATCATCAGCCAATCAGGAAGTGCCACGTGTCGCAATTATATGGTGCCGACAGTCCCTTTCCCACGTGTCGCCACGTCACCGCCATGTCAGCATCAATTATTGGCTATCTAATCCTTATCTGACATGTGGCGGATAAGAATCTAGCCGACCAATCAGAAGCCGCCACGTGTCACAATAATTGAGTCCCAACCACTCTGCCATGTGTCACCTTATCACCTTATCCAGAATCTGCAACCGACGAACCACAGCGTGCCACGTCGACATAACTGGCGTCGCGACGCGAGCTGGGCGTCGCGACGCGCGACCCCTATTGACCCCTATAAATAGAGCGCAGAATTCCAGTTTCAGTTGTACCACCTCTCTCATCTCTTTTATGTAAAGAGGGAGTTTCTCTCTCTACTTTCTTTTAATTTTTAGTTTTTAGTTTTTAGTTTTGTAATTAATTTTAATTACGTTTTGTAATAATAGTAATTTACTTTTTTACTTTTTACAGTTTTTACTATTTACCATGAGGAGGTAACTTCCCCAGCTAGAGTGAAAGGTAATTCTTTTACTATTGCTATTTAGATTAATCTCCCTTAAATATAATATATTCACTATTTAAAATATTGACTTAAAAAGGATACCGCCAGATTGGTCGGTTGGTAATTCATTTTAATCTGGTTTAAACCTGACTAATCAAGGATACCGCCAATTGGTCGGTTGGTAATTAAACTTTCTTACCGCCTATATGGCAGGTTCATGGACAAATCTTTTTACCGCCTTAATGGCTGGTTGGACTTAATTTGACTTAATCATGATATCGCCTATATGGCTGGTTGGTAATGTTATCACAAGTTTATATATTATATTATGGGAGATATCTAAATTAGTAGTAGTAAAAGTAATTCTTTTTACCTTAGCATTTTATTTTATTGTAATTTACTTTTCAGTATTTACTTTACCGCATTTTTACTTTATGTCTTTTATTTTCAAGTTTTTACTAACCCTAGTTATGTGTTGTAACTAAATTAGTTATATGGGATTGTGATGACTTTTAATATCACCGGTTTATAAGGGGTTATTTTATAATTTGGGTAATTTAAAGGTTTACTTATTAAGTCTTAAGCTTAATGCTTCTTGTTGTCTGATCACCAATAAGATTGATGTGGTAAATCTAAAATGAACTAGACATAGGGATTTTAGGTTTCAACCTTAGACTTAATAGCCCACGATCTTCCTTGAGGATAGATAACCCTTTAATAGATTTCCTTACAGGATAGACATATACTTGTCGGGCGGGGGTAGCCATAATTGGAACTTAAACTTAATGAATCCAGATAATTTGGTTAACATAGACATATGGTTCAATTGGGTTAAACTGGGTATTTACGTCTGACCATCGACAGAGGCTTTTGCATAATTTAGTGTTCCAGGTTAGTAAACTGATTTATTACACAAACATAAAATAATCACTTCATCTTTTAAATGATATTGGAAGAAATCACAACCCTAGATAGTTTTTAATATTGAATTTTCTTAAATCTACTTTCGAATAATTTTATTTACTTGTTTTTAAATTTAGAATCGTCACCATTTCAAATCAATCAAACAACTCGTTAGATGTTAGTAATCATTTGACCTCATAAAATTAATAGTTTAGATATTAAGTCCTCGTGGGATTGATATTTTTATACTAATTGAACGATACGTGCGCTTGCGTTATACGCGTGTGTAAGCACCGGTCAAGTTTTTGGCGCCGTTGCCGGGGACTTATTTATCTTTCACTATTAGTTGTGGGGTTAGATACGTTACTTGTATCTAATTTCTTTTTACTTATTGTTTTTTTTCTTGTGTTTCAGGTTCTCAGAAACTACATGAGACGAACCAGAAGATTTGAACTTCGACCGCTTGACCTAGAAATTGAAAGAACCATCAGACAGTTGAGAAGGGAAATGCGAGAAGGCCAAGAAGCTTTAGTCAACATGGAACCTGAACCTTTGGAGGTTGCACCACCAATTCCCATTCGAGACAAAACCATTCCGGTGGTTGACAGACTTATTTCCTGTATTGTACTTCCTCCATTACCAGCCAATGCGTGTGACATCAAAACATGCATTCAGATGATTCAGCAGTCAGTTCAGTTCGGGGGGAATGCAACTGAATATCCTAATGCCCACATCAGTAACTTCCTGGAAGTTTGTGGCACTTTCAACTATAACAGAGCATCAGAAGAAGCAATAAGACTGCGAGTTTTTCCATATTCCTTGAAAGACATAGCTAAAGCTTGGCTACATTCACTACTAGCAGGTTCCATCACAACTTGGAACACTTTAGCCATCAAATTTCTTGCAAAGTACTTTCCACCAGCCAGAACCGGAAAGCTGAGGAATGATATCACATCCTTTGTACAACAAGATTCAAAATCCCTCTGCGAAGCTTGGGAAAGGTATAAAGATTTGCTCCGGAAATGTCCTCACCATGAAATTCCAAAATGGCTTCAAGTCCAAACATTCTATAATGGACTTTCTGGAATAATGAGAACCACAATCGATGCTGCTGCTGGAGGAGCTTTAATGGCAAAAGGAGAAGATCAAGCCTGGGACTTAATTGAAGAAATGGCCAACAACAACTCCTTGTGGCCAACAAAAAGGAGCATGATTCAAAGAATTGCAGGAATTTATGAAAGTGGAGCCAATACAGCAGTCAACGCCAAGCTAAATCAGATATGCAAATTCATGGAGACTTTTACCACTGGATCCACAAGTTCACCATATGGAGGAGCACCAGAGTCGAACCAACTTGAAGAGGCGGTGAATTATGTCAACAATTTCAACAGACAGGGGAACAATCCATATTCCAACACCTACAACCCAGTGTGGAGGAATCATCCCAATTTTTCATGGAGCAACAATTCAGGCCAACAGCAGAACTATCCACCACCTGAATTCCAGCAACAGAACAAAAGCCAGGAGCAGGCAAATGAACCAGGAATAACAAAAGTGTTGAACCACTTGAAAAAGATAGAAGCAAAACACGACTCTCAAGCAGCAAGATATGATACTATGTTTCAATCTCAAGCAACAAGATATGATGCCATGTTTCAATCCCCAAGCAGCATTAATTCAAAGTCAATCTGCTTCTATTAAAGCACTGGAGAATCAAATTAGACAACTGGCAAATGCTCAGAGTTACAGACCGTCAGGTATCCTTCCTAGCAATACAAAGCCAAATCCAAGAAACATGGGGAAGGAGCAATGTCATGCCATCATGTTAAAAAGCGGTACTGAAATCAACAAAGATGTTGGAGTCAAAACAGTTGCTGAGGAAGTTCCAAAAGAAACAAAGCAACAGATGGAGGAAAAAGAAGCAAAGGAAAAAAGAACAGATCATTCCACCTCCACATTTTCCTCAACATCCTCAGAAGAATAAATTGGACAAGCAGTTTTCTCGGTTCCTGGAAATCTTCAAAAAGCTGCATATCAACATTCCATTTGCAGAAGCATTGGAACAAATGCCCAGCTATGCCAAATTCATGAAAGACATTCTTTCACGAAAGCGGAGATTGGGAGATTACGAGACAGTAGCATTATCAGAAGAATGCAGCGCTATCATTCAGATGAAACTTCCCCCAAAGTTGAAAGATCCTGGCAGTTTCACTGTTCCTTGCACCATAGGAGAACATGACTTCGGTAAGGCTCTGTGTGATTTAGGTGCGAGTGTTAACTTGATGCCTTTTTCTATTTTCAGGAAATTACAGATTGGAGAAACAATGTCAACTTCAGTCTCACTATAACTTGCTGATAGAACGCTCGTATTTCCAAGAGGCGTAGTTGAGGATGTGCTGGTCAAGGTTGACAAATTCATTTTCCCTGCAGATTTTATTGTCCTTGATATGGAGGAAGACGCAGACGTGCCAATCATCCTCGGGAGACCATTATTGGCTACAGGTCGAATCATTATTGATGTACAAAAAGGAGAATTAACCATGAGGGTACATGACCAAGAAGTAACATTCAATGTTTTCAAGGCCATGAATTTCCCAGATGATGAAAAGAAGGAGGAATGTTTCAAACTTGATGTGATACACAATACCATTCAGAACTCCAATGCAATGCAAAGTTCTACTGACAAACTTAAAACATGTCAATTGCCTGTGGAGCCTAAAGATAAAGCGTCTTTTGTACTAAAGAAGCATATTCTTGCACTACAAGCAACAGAAGAGAAAAAGTTCTACCAGCTCAATGAATTGGAGGAATTTCACATACAGCCTTTTGAGGATGCCAAATTGTACAAAGAAAATGGCAAGAAAAGACATGATGAGAAGTTAGTGCGCATACAACTGGAACCAGGGCAGAAGGTACTATTAAACAAATCAAGGGTGAAATTCTTCCCATGGAAGCCAAAATCACGGTGGTCAGGTCCATTTGTGATCACCAAAGTTTTACCAGATAGAGCCGTTGAGTACATGATCCTGACGCTAACAAAACTTTCAAGGTTAAAAACAAGCGTGTCAAGCACTACTGGGGAGAATCATTTGAGCGACAAAAAGAAAGTGTTACACTTTCAGATCCAGCTTAACGTTCGAGAAGTCACGTCCAGCTGACGACTCTAAACTTAGCGCTAGCAGGGAGGCAACCCATGCAATTTTTGTATATATTGTGATTTGGTGTGTTTTATTTTTGTGTGTTTAATTTTTGCAGGTTTAGTCATTTCAAGATGGAAGAAGCTCTCACAAATCTTCGCAAGCAATTTCCTTCCCTCCCTCAAAAATCTCTGATGAAAGTCTACAAAGCTCGCTTGGAACGGATGAGATTACTGATGATCAAAGGTATTCCTACTGACATTCGTTGGTTAATTGAAGCACGGGTCCGATTGGCAGGTGAGTCTTCTGACTCTTTTATTTCAAATCTGTCTGGCTTAGGAAAGAGCACATATGCTAAAAAAAGAAGAGCCAAAAGAATGTGTGTTTGTTATAAATGTGCTCGCATGTTTTGTAATACTCGTTGTCGTTCTTTAGGAATGGTGTCCGATAACCGCAAAGATAAGATTAATTTCATTATGGATGGCTTGAGTAAGAAGTCTTTTGAGTATAAGTCTTTGGATGACATATCTAAAACTCTTGAGACGCATCCCAGTGGATGTGTGTATCACGAGATTCATGTGTTATACGCACAATTCCAAAAGGAAAGACAACAGTTAAGTCTCAGGAATCTGACTCAAAAAGACCATGTTTGCCAATTTATAAGAAAATTGGATGGGAAGCTTGTCCTTGACGCATAGACGTCAATCAAGCCGTTACTTTTCTTGTAAATATTATATCTCTTTGTCTTTTCTTAATAATTGTGATTTGTTGTGTTGTTTTTCTTTTGTTTTCTCCGACAGGATCCAGACCTTTTTGACTATAACGATATTATTTCGCTACTAATCGTCCTCTGGAAGATACTTGTGCTATTTTTACTCACCCTTTTCAGGTACTATAAATTCAGCCCGTCATTGCACTTTTGAAAGCATCCAGAGTTGAGAAAGAAATACATAAAAAAAAATGAAAGTCACTTCAAAAAGACGAGTTGAAAACATCTGTGTGTTTTGCGGTAGTAGTGTTGGTGTTAAGCCACAATACGTAGAAGCAGCACAAGAATTGGGTCGAGTCTTAGCTGCAATAAGTATGCACTTAATATATGGCGGAGGCAATCTTGGACTTATGGGAATCGTTTCAAAGGCCGTACAGGAAGGAGGCAGTCATGTTTTGGGAATCATCCCAAAACCCTTGGCAAAAGCAAATCTTATTGAACCATCAAACGGAGAGGAACTGATCGTGCCAGGTATGTCTGAACGACTGGTAGAAATGATTAACCGAGCTGATGCTTTTACTGCTTTGCCAGATGGCTTGGGCACATTGGAGGAAATTTTTATAGTGCTATCTTGGGCGAACCTGAACATACACCAGAAACCAATTGGGCTGTTTAACATTGATGGATTTTATGATTTTATTTGTGTATTTCTTGATGATGCTCGGAGAAATGGGCTCGTGTCAAAACCTATGAAAGAACTACTCTTTACTGCCAGAACTGCTCCGGATCTAATAGACCAACTCTTAGCCTATGAACCACAAGTTGACCCTATCCTTTCAAAGATAAATTGGTCCGAAAACGATCGTGGTAAGAGGCGTCTTGTTAATCTGGATCTTAACCTTTAATTTCTTGTAGAATTTCAGCTAACCAAATATTACCTTCTAAACTATTCTTCTACTGTTTAAGACATTGGGGACAATGTCTCATTTAGGTTTGGGGGAGGGAATTAGTTGATTAGTACCTTGTTTTTAGTTTGTGTGTTATTTTTATTTTTAGTCCAAATTTTTTTGAAAAATATAAAAAAATTGAAATTTTTTCAAAAATTACAAAAATATTTTACGTTTTTTTGTTTTTATTTTGACTAAAATGGTGAAAGTGGTAAGAGATAGCTGAGTAAGGAGTTTCCACTCCTGAGACGTATCTCAAGCCTATTTTCGAAATAAGTTAATTTTTGTTTATTTCCTTTTGAATTATTTAATTTGTGAATTCTCCATAAAACGGACTAAAATGAATCTTCATATGCTCAGTTGACAGGTATTATCAACATATATAGTAACATACGGACATGAGCTAAAATTGAAAAGTTTGTAATATTCAGTGCTCTAGTTTAATTGGAGGAAGCATCTCAAAAAGCAGTGGAGTAAAAAAAAACGTTTGAGATATGAGTTATTAAGTCTGTAAGGGTGTTTAAACACCTAGTGCCCTAAAACCAACTGGTTTGGGAGTCACTGGCCCAAAGCTCGTTACATGGATCAAAGATGCTGCAAAAATTTATATATTTGAAGTCTGAGTAATTAAGTCCGTAGGGGTGTTTTAACACCTAGTGCCCTAAAGCCAACTGGTTTGGGAGCCACCGACCCAACACTCGCTACATAGATGGAAGATATTGTATATAAATAAAAAATAGAGAAAAATCAAAGAAAAAAATCAGAAAAATCAGAAAAATTATTTCATTGCTGCAAAAAGGTGTGAATTTCGATAAACCTTTAGGACAAAAATATCACTTTCTTATCGACTGCACTTGTGACTATTGTGGGCAAAAATGAGTTGATTAATATTTTGTTGGCTGTGTATATGAAGAATGGTAAAAATAATCGGAGAATTTACTTATTCAGTAATTTAGAAAGAAACAAAACAACTAGTAACTTGGAGTAGAAGTTTCACCTGATTAGTCATTAACATCTTTATTCTCTTTTCGTTTGTCTTTTTGCTTTTGTGTGCATTAGTTTCACTATCTTTTTACTTTTGTAAAATATTTGTGGGTATCATTGCTGTAAACCCTCACGAGACTACAACCCGTCCACTAGGGACACCTAGGGGTTTAAAGGCTTGTTGCATACGCTAAATGCAACCGTGATCCCTACGAAAGTGGCTTAGTTAAATTTATTATGTTATTTTATTCTGTGTTTTGCTCGAGGACTAGCAAAATGTTAGGTTTGGGAGTGTGATGAGTGGTAAATCTATCACTATTTCTCACTCATTTAACCTAATATTTTGTATAGTTTCTTGAGTTTTGTGAATATTTTGATGTGTTTTGTGTTATTTTGTAGATAAATAAAGTTTCAGGACATTCTGGAGGTGATTTGGGCCAAAACAGTGAAAATTGGACGAAAATGGTATTTTGGTAATTTCCCGCGTCGCGACGCCAAGATCTTCAGCGTCGCGACGACTAACATGCGCCGAACAGTGCTAACGTGCATCGGGTCCACAAATCATAATCTGAGAAAAGTTTGACTTTGCTAACGTGCGTCGTGCCACGTGTCACCATCTCAGCCGATCTGCTAACATGCGTCGTGCCACGTGTCAGCATCCTACGGTGCCGACAGTCACCATCGCCACGTGTGCCACGTGTCACTCCACGTCATCATCCACATCACCAGGTTGACCGAGTCAACATGCCAGCTCACCGCCACGTCATCATCAGCCAATCAGGAAGTGCCACGTGTCGCAATTATATGGTGCCGACAGTCCCTTTCCCATGTGTCGCCACGTCACCGCCACGTCAGCATCAATTATTGGCTATCTAATCCTTATCTGACACGTGGCGGATAAGAATCTAGCCGACCAATCAGAAGTCGCCATGTGTCACAATAATTGAGTCCCAACCACTCTGCCACGTGTCACCTTATCACCTTATCAAGAATCTGCAACCGACGAACCACAGCGTGCCACGTCGACATAACTGGCGTCGCGACGCGAGCTGGGCGTCGCGACGCGCGACCCCTACTGACCCCTATAAATAGAGCACGGAATTCAGTTTCAGTTGTATCACTCTCTCTCATCTCTTTGATGTAAATAGGAGTTTCTCTCTCTACTTTCTTTTAATTTTTAGTTTTTAGTTTTTAGTTTTGAATTAATTTTAATTACGTTTTGTAATAATAGTAATTTATTTTTTTACTTTTTACAGTTTTTACTATTACCATGAGGAGGTAACTTCCCCAGCTAGGGTGAAAGGTAATTCTTTTACTATTGCTATTTAGATTAATCTCCCTTAAATATAATATATTCACTATTTAAAATATTGACTTAAAAAGGATACCGCCAGATTGGTCGGTTGGTAATTCATTTTAATCTGGTTTAAACCTGACTAATCAAGGATACCGCCAGATTGGTCGGTTGGTAATTAAACTTCTTACCGCCTATATGGCAGGTTCATGGACAAATCTTTTTACCGCCTTAATGGCTGGTTGGACTTAATTTGACTTAATCATGATACCGCCTATATGGCTGGTTGGTAATGTTATCACAAGTTTATATATTATATTATGGGAGATATCTAAATTAGTAGTAGTGTAAAGTAATTCCTTTTACCTTAGCATTTTATTTTATTGTAATTTACTTTTCAGTATTTACTTTACCGCATTTTTACTTTATGTCTTTTATTTTCAAGTTTTACTAACCCTAGTTATGTGTTGTAACTAAATTAGTTATATGGGATTGTGATGACTTTTAAATTCACCGGTTTATAAGGGGTTATTTTATAGTTTGGGTAATTTAAAGGTTTACTTATTAAGTCTTAAGCTTAATGCTTCTTGTTGTTTTATCACCAATAAGATTGATGTGGTAAATCTCTAAAATGAACTAGACATAGGGATTTTAGGTTTCAGCCTTAGACTTAATAGCCCACGATCTTCATTGAGGATAGATAACCTTTAATAGATTTCCTTACAGGATAGACATATACATGTCGGCGGGGGGGTAGCCATAATTGGAACTTAAACTTAATGAATCCAGATAATTTGGTTGACATAGACATATGGTTCAATTGGGTTAAACTGGGTATTTGCGTCTGACCATCGACAGAGGCTTTTGCATAATTTAGTATTCCAGGTTAGTAAACTGATTTATTACACAAACATAAAATAATCACTTCATCTTTTAAATGATATTGGAAGAAATCACAACCCTAGATAGTTTTTAATATTGAATTTTCTTAAATCTACTTTCGAATAATTTTATTTACTTGTTTTTAAATTTAGAATCGTCACCATTTCAAATCAATCAAACAACTTGTTAGATATTAGTAATCATTTGACCTCATAAAATTAATAGTTTAGATATTAAGTCCTCGTGGGATCGATATTTTTATACTACTTGAACGATACGTGCGCTTGCGTTATACGTGTGTGTTTAATCCGGTCACGTATGGAACAATTATTCCATTTGTTGCCAACTTTCTACAGAGCTGGGTTGTAGGCTGACATACCAAAGAGAAAGCCACTTCTGTCAGTGAGCCATGGAACAACCTCAACTTATGGAAATTGGTGACTTCTCCACACTGAAGGGTAAATCGCCCTATGTGTTCCATGGTAGAAACTTCCCCAGACCCCGTAAACAGAGAAAAATCTTGTATTTTGTAATTTATAGGCCACGGGTATGCCACGTCGATCAATCTGGATATGGCTTTCGATACCTTGGCCGAATTGACCGTACTCCCATACCGAATTGATTTTGAAGGATCTCGGTCATTTGTTCTCTCAACATATCATTGCCATTAAATAACATCGCTATGGGTGGCGGTTGTGGTCATCTCACAAGTGGGACATAATCGTGATTTTGTCATTGAGAAGCCTAGAGACCTTGGGGCAACGCCACTTCATGTTGTGCCATATTTGGCCCTTGGTGTATGTTTGGCCCTAGATATAGGCCATTATCCCTAGGATTTATTCCTCCCCTGTAAGTCGTAGGGACAATGATCCCTTTTGGGGGATATTGCTCGGACCCGCCTCCTGACTGTTTGGTGCAGGGGGAGGTGTAGCCCAATGCAGGGTTGTCCCCCCTGTTTACACATTTGGCCATCAATTCATTTAATGAGCTTAAGTGTTTGGCCATATTTTTATAATGTGAGTTACTAGTCGAAGTAAACTTATCCATGATATGAGCATTTTGAAGCATGACCTACTCGACAACATCCTGTGTGAATTCACCGAACAATGCACGAACCGTATTGGGGTTGAGCTCTCGCATAGATTCATATCGACTAGCGTCCACTAGACCCTCGAAGTGACCCACTACGGCTGGAACGTGGGGCTGGTTGGTTTGCTCCAGTCCTCCTTCCTCCGTACTTGAGCCAGTTTGAGTGTTTCTTTTCGGAGGCATCTCCACTTCTTACACCAAGTTTCTCACTGTGGTCGCCAAAAAACTGTTTGCGCAATTTTTCTACGCGTGAAGAAAGAGAAACGTGTAAGGTCCAAACCTCCTGAGACAAAGCTCCAGCAATGGGTGTTTGATTAAGTGAAAATAAGCCTCCAAGGGGCGCAAGCACACAAATTACAGTCTTAAGGACTATGAAACTAAGAAATAAAAAAAATAAAAATATGATCGTTTGAGTCTTCATTTGATCAGGGCCTTTAAATCTTCGCATGAGTGAGCCTTTTATAGTGGATTTTGTAAACAGCTTGGACGGTTTCAGCTCATAACTTCCTTGCAACTCCTGGGTCATGTTTCCAATCGTTGAGTTGTGCGCCATAACTGCCTGATCGTGGGGAAAACTGCCTAACTGCTGTAGTCGTGGGATCATGTGTTTGATCGGTCTGAGTCCTCTGTCGTTCTAATTGTTGTGTCCTTTGGTGATTGTTCTGATCGCTCTTCCCTTCGTCGTTCATGACTGCTCTGATCGTTCTTCCCCTCGTCGCCCTTCTTGTCTTTGTCTTTTCCTCCTTTGTTCCTTTGCTTTAGGGCGATTTTGCTCTAGGGTGACTTTCTTCTATCAACAAAAACTAATTAAATTTGATTGATTTTCTTAATGGCTAGTAATTTTATTCAACAGATTACTATGAATTAAGATTTTGGATAATCAATTTGATCCATTTTGATAAAATCCAATTGAAATAGTAAATGTTAGTAAAATTTGTGCTAAAACATATATGAGTTTAATATTATTTATAGGTTAAAAAAAGTTGTTAAGAATTATGACTATTATCTATATCATTTTAATACATTATTATTATTAGTAACACCAACACCACCAAAAATAAAGAGAGATAAAAAAAGATTTGGATAGAGAAAAGTGTTATTCAATATTAAAGAGTGTGAATAAAAATCTAATTTGAAGAATCTAATTTGATATTTATTTTAAATAAATTTTGATGACATGGCTCATCATTTAAATAAAAAAAATATATATAAATAGTATTTTTGGAGTTGTAATTGCATGAGAAATATGCCTTTCATGTGTCCTTATGTGATACTTGTAGCCTTGTAGGGTCCCAAGTGAATCTTCCATCTACATCCTCTTATTTTTTTTTTTATCTCTAAGAGTTGGGACAGATATACAAACGCAGTGTGTGCTTTTTACAATTAAAGTAAGCACTCCCCGGGTAGTCCCACAAACACGTAGGACTTTATGCATTGCCTCTACTGGTTTGATTTGGCAATGTACATAAAGTTCAACGTTTAAGTTACTCAATATCAGAAGCAAAAAAAAAATAATAATAATAAATAAATAAATAAAAGTTAAAAAGTAACTCAAATTTTGACTTTTAAGAACAAAACTGAGAGCTTTATTTTGCTGTTTTTTTTTCCCTTGCCTTCACTTTGGGGGAAGGAATTAAGTCTCTTGTTTTGCAGCAGGATATATAACAATGCAGTGGCGGAGCCATGTTGGGCCTAGTGGGGCAGATGTCCCTATTGGACCTACTAATTTTTTATTTTATTTTTTTATAAATTATATATATATATTTTAGAAAATATAAATAATTAAACAACACTTATAAATATATTATTTGTTAATTTTTTGAGTTGTATTTTTTAATATAATATGTAGGCCCAAGCCCAAATTAGTTAAAAAAAATTCCAATACACTTTTGCATCAATCTTATTTCTTAAACATATCTAAAATAATTATATTTAATTTGTATGTGTATAGATAATTGACTATTTTTCATTTTAAATCCACTCATTTATGTGTTTTTCCATTTGCAAAAGAATATGAATTCCATTACATTTAAATAAAAATAAAAAAAAAATATGTTTATACTTATGTTTGACTATTGATCTTTTAATTTATTGATATATTTGTAGTGATTTTTTTACTAATTCACGTTGTGTATAGTGTTATATATAAAATATTCACATATTAATATAAAAATATTTATTTTGTATATATTTATTTTTTATTTATAGTTGTTCAAAACAAAAATATTGCGTTTTAGCACTGGGCTTTTAATAATTTAATTTAAAAAGTTATTAAATCTACAATAAATTAACGGAAATTTAGTATATAATATACTATATAAACTTAAAATACATAATTTTAAAAATAAAATTTTACTTAAATTCTTAGGGTAAATTGGTTTTTTTTTTTTAAATTATTAATAAAAATATAATTCTGAAAATTTTGGGTTAATTTATAAATTTAGAAACTATGGGCTACTTCATAATTTTCAAAAATATATGGATCATCTTACAATTTCAAAAATATATATGAAATTATATATTATTTTGATAAGAAAAAATTTAGTTCCCACTGAAATTTCTGGATGGTAGCAATGGAGCTATAAGTTTAAACCCAAAACTGGGTCATGCCCATAACCATGGACTTCAAATTTAGTACACGTGGGTGAGAATGTTGACGAAAATTGTAACACTGGTGGAGCAGAGATTTTATTTTATTCTTTTTGAAAACAATGGTGTCATTGGATCTAGAAATTTCAAGTTAAAAGTGTTGACGAAAAATTCAAATGAAATATTGGGGAAGAAATCTCAGTTGTGATCCACCGAAGACTTTGATATATAGTGAAATGATAAAAATATATTTTTGTTAAGGTGGTTTGAATATATTTAATGCAGATTTTTAAGTAATCCAATGAGAAAATAAAAATAAATGGTGTTGTCATATATGTCAAGCGAGAAAGGGGGAGACCTATGTTAAGTTTCATAAAGTTTGATGAATCAATTATCTCAAATAAAACACTATGACATTAAATGATTCATGTAACTGATCCCACATAATGGGTAAAGGCTTTGTTTGGTTATAATTTTAAATTGTTTGATTAATGAAAAAATTGATTTAAAAAAAGAGTTTTACAAAAAATAAATTTTTAAATTTTTCCTCACAAAAAAAATATATATTAAAAACTAAGAAAATATACTTACATAATATCATCTATGAACCATTATTTATTTAGTTCACTTTTTAATAACAGCACCAACTCAAATCCCCTCCGGGAGACAATTCTACAAGTCCAAAAGCTCCGCCACCCACCCCTTCTTTGTTCCTTTAGCCCACATTTATTTTCTTTTTCTTTTTCTCCTTTAAATTTTGCCGCCTTCTACCATTCATCTTTATATGCTACCAAGGTTACGGTTTAGAACCGAAATCGAATTGAAAGAAATAAAAAAGCTCCTGTTCCAATTTGAGATTCAGAACCAACTTCTTTCGGTTCAACTAGGATTCCACCCTAACCGAATCAGAAGAACCGAATGATTGCAACGGTTACAATCGTAACCGCGGGAACCGTAAGGTTCCAATAGTATAATCGAAACCTTACAGTTTATTTGAATTGTAAGGTTCCATTGATTCCAACTGGAACCGTACGGTTCTGGTTGGAACTGGCACATGGCTTCTTGTCAATTTTGTTTATTTTTTGTTAAATCTCTAAATTACTCTTAATAATATTAATAAAACGGTAAATTTTGTGAATAATTTAGGCATCACAAAATTAACATAAAAAACTACAAAATATGGATCATATTTCATTTTTTATACACACCAACAATTACTATCATTCTCTATATTCTTTTAAATCTCTCAAATATTCTCCAATTTTATTAAAATCTTCAATTCTCTAATTGTTTTAATTTTGCAATTCTCCAATATTTAGAAAAAAAAAATGTCATCATCTGACAACACTAAGATGATAAGTAGCTAGTTTAGGTTTTTATAAATTTAAGTTCAAACTCTTTATTCTATTTTTAATTTAAGTTTTTAAATTAATGTAAGAAAATTCAAATTAATTATTTTTTATTTTATTAGATTGTAATGTCTCATGGTGAATTTTTAAAAATTAATTTACATTTTATTTTTTAATTAAAATTAAAATTTGTCCACAATCTTGTGAAACAGTAAACAAATCGATTTGACTACGGTTCTATAAGTATGGAACCGTAAACCGAACGATTAGATTTCGATCGGAATCGAAACCGAACCGTTTGTCAAGTCTATTCATTTTCAATGTCTTGTGTTCTTCTCTCTCTTGATTTTTTGTTTTTTTAGCATCTAGAGTTTGAATCAGTGGTTTCACCATGTGTGGTGATTGTTTTTCATCACATCTTTGATTTGTTTTGTTTGTTTTTTTTCCATGCAGGAATATTAGATTTTAAAACCGGTACATGATGGGCTACATAAACATTTAACATAGTCTTAGGCCCATTGAGGTGAGGGAATGATACAACTTTGAACAATTCTAAATTACTGGGTAAATATGATTCTCTCTTATAATTGACCACCATTATTATTACCCATTACCACCAAATTCATCACTACCACCGCCGCCTATTTTCAACACCATTTAATCCATCTGTTTTTTTTTTTTTTTTTCTTCTTCTTCTTCTTCTTCTTCTTCTTCTTTCTTTCTTTCTTTCTTTCCATTTAACAAAGAGAATCCATAAATATTTAGGCTTTTCTCCAAGGCTCAAAAACCTTATCAATTTACGAAGCCGTATGTGTGCATGCCTTGACAGTGGGATGGGCTTCGAGATAATCCACGAGCCATCATAGGACCTCTATCGGACATTAAGCATAAAATGAGAAGCTATCATCCACTCGCAATTGAACCTCACTTTTGTAGCATGAAAATACAGCTATGTAACAAAACTGCATGATCGACATATTCTCCATACGACAAAATGGATGGCAATCGACTTCATGCTACATGGCCCGTCTCTCCTATGCTACTTAGAGTGATAATCAACTCCTCCGGATTAAGTCAAAGAATGAAGAACTTTCATGTACCTCCTTTTCCACTCGACCAACCTTTATCAGGTTAGTAGTATGGAAATTCTCTGTAACTTTTATCAAAGTTCATTTTATTGTAGTATTATGGACCTTCTCAAGACTAGTATAGTGTGATGATCTTGAGAGGTATTCATTAAGTTCATTCTACCGTCGTAATGAGGAGGAAAGACTCCGGGACTTCCATCAGGACTAGTAGAGTAAAGACCATCCTGAACCTTTATCTGGTTCAGTTGACCGGGGACAACCCCCATTGACTCATGCCGAGTCATGTTGTAGACATGGACTACACATGTCGTATGACTTTTATCCTGAACCTTCATCTAGTTCAGTTGACCGGGGACAACCCCCATTGACTCATGTCGAGTCAAGTTGTAGACATGGACTACACATGTCGTATGACTTTTATCCTGAACCTTCATCTAGTTCAGTTGACCGGGGACAACCCCCATTGACTCATGTCGAGTCAAGTTGTAGACATGGACTACACATGTCGTATGACTTTTATCCTGACCTTCATCTGGTTCAGTTGATCGGGGACAATCCCCATGGACTCGTGGCGAGTCAAGTTGTAGACATGGACTACACATGTCGTATGACTTTTATCCTGAACCTTCATCTGGTTCAGTTGATCGGGGACAACCCCCATGGACTCATGTCGAGTCAAAGTTGTAGACATGGATTACACATGTCGTATGACTTATATCTTCCTGAACTCATCAAGTCCAGTCGACCGGGGACATCCCCATGGACTCGTGGCGAGTCAAGTTGTAGACATGGACTACACATGTCGTATGACTTTTATCCTGAACCTTCATCTGGTTCAGTTGACCGGGGACAACCCCCATGGACTCATGTCGAGTCAAAGTTGTAGACATGGATTACACATGTCGTATGACTTATATCTTCCTGAACTCATCAAGTCCAGTCGACCGGGGACATCCCCATTGACTCGTGGCGAGTCAAGTTGTAGACATGGACTACACATGTCGTATGACTTTTATCCTGAACCTTCATCTGGTTCAGTTGACCGGGGACAACCCCCATGGACTCATGTCGAGTCAAAGTTGTAGACATGGATTACACATGTCGTATGACTTATATCTTCCTGAACTCATCAAGTCCAGTCGACCGGGGACATCCCCATTGACTCATGTCGAGTCAAGTTGTAGACATGGACTACACATGTCGTATGACTTTTATCCTGAACCTTCATCTGGTTCAGTTGACCGGGGACAACCCCCATGGACTCATGTCGAGTCAAAGTTGTAGACATGGATTACACATGTCGTATGACTTATATCTTCCTGAACTCATCAAGTCCAGTCGACCGGGGACATCCCCATTGACTCATGTCGAGTCAAGTTGTAGACATGGACTACACATGTCGTATGACTTTTATCCTGAACCTTCATCTGGTTCAGTTGATCGGGGACAACCCCCATGGACTCATGTCGAGTCAAAGTTGTAGACATGGATTACACATGTCGTATGACTTATATCTTCCTGAACTCATCAAGTCCAGTCGACCGGGGACATCCCCATGGACTCGTGGCGAGTCAAGTTGTAGACATGGAACACACATGTCGTGTGACTTATGACCTGACCTTTAACTGGTCCAATTAATTGGGTGCTTCCCCAATGGTTTTAATAGAATCAAGTTCATTATCCCGACCATCATCTGGTTCGGTCGATTGGGTACTCCCCAATGGCTCTGGTAGAGTCAAATTCAATATATCGACCATCATCTGGTTCGGTCGATTGGGCATTTCCCCAATAACTCCTTTAGAATCAAGTTCATAACTTAAACATTCATTTGGCTCAATCAATAGGCAGCATCAACACTCGAATACACCTACGACACATGCGTCAAGTACTCTCCAAGCCAAAGACTCCTTGACTTGGAGAGTATGGGACAAACTGTACGGGCCAAATTTGGGCCCAAGGGCATAACCGTCATTTCGCCTTTGGGCCAACCACGAAATCTAAGCCCCGAGGCTTACCATCAGACCTAGTTTGAGAAATCAGCTTTGGGCCGAGAGGCCAGACCAGCCCATAGCCCATCATCATGGATTTAACAGTTTAGGAAGGCAAACAGATTCATGAGTAATTAAATTGGGATAACGCCTTCAGTAATGAACTCCATTAAATCGACAGTTACAGTCTTAAACTTCATCATTAACACATCCAACGGGAAGAATATATTGAAATGACCCCATGTCAGATTGGCCTATAAAAGAGAATAGTCATGGCATAAACGGGGGATCCAAGATCAGACAGCATTACTCCCTGTCATCAGATAAATCGTAATACCCTGCCCTCACGGCAAATAAACGGTGACCGAGGTAACTTCAGGCCTTATTCTCCGTACATCCGACTTGTTCACATTACTGACTTGAGCGTCGGAGTGCCCCCGGCACCCACCACACCGGTGGGCAGTACTCCCGCTCACTCTACCTTTGTTTTGCAGGATCGCCAGTGCCCCCATCTCAACGAAATCTCGATTGTGGACCTCGGTTGAAAACCAGTGTCTACAATCTCAACGAAATCTCGATTGTGGACCTCGGGTGAAAACCAGTGTCTACAACACCTACCCTGAGGAAAATTAGAACATGAAGAGCCCGAAATCGAGGTGGTATGAGGAGTCTGAGGACCAAAAAAACATGAAGAATACATGAGAAGAAAATGAGCCTGATCCATATGTGCAAGTGGGGTTCTCTACTCGATGGGACGACCATATGTGCAAGTGAGGTGCTCTACTTGAGGGGGTCTTTTGTGATAAAGTGATGATGGTCCCGATCAGACCATTTTGAAGATAATATGAGGTTGCTTTAGCAAATAACATGACCTGGGGAGAGTATGACCAGATGAGGAGCATGACATGATGAGGACATGACCTGAGGAGATGCATGACCAGAGGAGAAACATGACCAAATGAGGAGCATGACCTTAAGAGGGCATGGACAAATGAGGTGCATGACTTGATGAGGGCATGACCAACTAAGTAGCATGACCAGAGGAGATTCATAAAATGACCTGAGGATGTTCATGTAGAGTATGACCTGAGGAGATTCATGAAGATTATGACCTGAGGAGATTGAGTGAGGTGATACACGAGCAGCTTAAGCAACATGACGTATGACATAACTGGAAAATGGTACATCCAGAAGGCTAATAATGAAATCGATAAAGCAATGGCCCACATGAAGTCATGATATCTATCAGTCGCCATATGTCAGTGCAGTGGTATGATAACTAGCAGACACCAACATAGGCCGTTGTAAGTGGCAAAATAACTGGCACATGAGATTGGCTGAGAAAGTGATGGAAGAAATGACTCAAGGGTAGTAATAATGATAAAGTGACGTAGGATGACGTCAGGGTCAGTTGCAATAGTGGTCTTGAGAGCCTATATAAAAGTGATGAAGCCATTTGAGAAATGAGAGATTCAATGGAATTGTATTCACAACTCTTGTAATTTGAGAGAAAACTAGTGATAGAGAGAGAAAGTGAGTCGTGTACCCGACCAATATGGAGGAAGTTGTTTGAGCTAGTCATAACCCAACTATGTTTATGGGGCTAGTCATTAGCCAACCATATTTTATATTATTTATCCTAATTTATCAACTTGCGTTGGTCATCACCTGAGGCCAATAAACATTCTCCTTTCTCCTGTGGACATAGGTTGGAGCCACTCTCTATTGAACCACATAAATCTATGCTTCTGTGATTTGTCTATCTTTTGTCAAGTTTGTACGGTTCTTACTAACCAAACAAATTTACTATTGAGTGAGGTCTATTCGAGGGGTGAATTCCCTTATTTTCATTTGGTACGAAAAACAATCATCAATAATTGACGCCATATATAGGGATTAGTACAAAAAACAACCAACACAATAAGATGAGAGCATGAGATGATGATCATAGAGTTGAGGAAGCATCGGTAGAAGAGTGGATGCAAAGTGATTGACATCATCAGGTCGGAGGCCTATTACTTAGAGCAACTAGATGACACATGACTCAATAAGTTATGGAATACGGAGTTGTTGAAGAAGCATCGTCAGAAAAATACTTGTTAATGGACATGAAGCTTAGAAGGCGAGCTACATAACACAATTGAGTGAGAAGACCTAAGTGATGATTATAGCCTCAGAACGATCATAACACTTGTGGCTGGAGGGCCTATGTGGTATTTGAAATCCTTATTTGAGGTGCATAGCGCGAGGAATACCTCGGGATATATGTGACGTTTGAAGCCTCAGAGTAACCATAGCACGGGTAGCCGGAGGCTGGCGTGTTTTTTGGAGCCTCGGGGTAACCATGACACGTGTGGTTAAAGGACCTCCGTGACAATTGTAGCCTCGGGGTCTGTATAGCATGGGGAGAGATAATGCCCACTTGGCATTTGCCACCTCATTTATGGGATCCATAGCCCTGGTTAACATAGGTCCGCGTGGCGATTGGGTTGGGAGGTACATAATGTGTAAGGCTCTCGAACCTTCGTGGAAAGTGTAGCTCGTAAGGATTATAAGACTCGTGGTCAGATATTCTCCCCCGAAACTTTTCTATGTTAATGTCTTGAGTAGAGAAGCTTTCTCTCGTGTCTTATTTTTTATTTTGCAGGTATTTCCATATCATTTCTCAGGATTTCAGCATGTGCGAATAATATATTCAACCCGAGGTGGTACGTGATGAACTTTTCAAACTGAGGAGGCGCAGTGGATAAAGTGATTGAGTTATGAGCCACTAGTGGACGTGCCCGTTGTATGTGGACGTGCCCGTTGTATGGGTCCACTATATTTTTAGCATATGAGTATCTTCAGTCATGGCTAGTTTGAGGCTATGGATTCGAGACTGATTTTCAAGAGGGCTGTAAAACATGAACCGGATGAGGTTGAGTATCAGCATGAGAAGAGAACCACCATCTTTTTATAAAATTTCCGACACCAACTCGCAAACTCATTAGTACCGAAAACTATGAGAGATATGTTGATGGTGGTTTCTTACAACACATACCTCTTAGAAAATTAGAGCATGAGGCCAATGTGACAAGAGAAGTTCAATGACCTAAAAGCACGAAGAATATAGAAGAAGAGCATGAGCTCGCCCTTATGTGTAAGTGAGGTGTTCTACCTGAGAGGCTGACCATATATGCAAGTGGGGTTCTCTACCTGAGGGAGTCTTATGTGATAAAGTGAAGATGGTCCCGACCCGACCACTTTGAAGACAAGATAAGGTTGCTCTAGCGAGGAGCATGACCCGAGGTTGACATGACCTAAGGAGATGTATGACAAGAGGAGAAGCATGACCATATGAGGAGCATGACCTGAAGAGGGCATGACCTGAGGAGGAGCATGACCCGAGGAAGACATGACTAGAGGAGATTCGTAAAATGACCCGATGATGTTCATGAAGAGTATGACCCGAAGAGGTTCATGAAGAGTATGACCTGAGGAGATCCGGTGAGGTGATACACGAGCAGCTCGAACAGTATGAGGTATGGCCTACATGGAAAATGATGCATCCAGAAGGCTAATAATGAAGCTGATAAAATAATGATCCACATGAAGCCATGAGACCTATCAGCCGTCATAGGCCGGTGCAGTGACATGATAATTAGCAGACAACCGCCATAGGCTGGTACAAGTGGCAAGAAAACTGGCATGCAGGATTGGTTGATAAAGTGGTGGAAGCAATGACTCAAGGGTAGCAATGCTGATTAAGCGCAAGATGACGTCAGAGTCTATTGCAATAGTGTTTCTGAGAGCCTATTGATGAGTGGTATTTATACCATTATTTCTCACTCATTTGACATAATGTTTTGTTTTGTTTCTCGAGATTTATGAACGTTTTGATATGTTTTGTTGTTATTTTACAGATAAATAAAGTTTGGACAGCACTGGAGGCAATTTGGGGCAAAACCGGACAAAAATGCGTCAACATGAATATTTTCATCTTCTGCGCGTCGCGACGCTGGAGCTTTGCGCGCCGCGACGCCCAACATGCGCCGGTTTTGCTAAAATGCGCCATGGTCAACGGGTCAACAATCTTAAAAGTTGACTTTGCTAAAATACGCCGCTGCCACGTGTCACCATCACAGAAGACGTGCTAACGTGCGCCTGCCACGTGTCATCATCCTACGGTGCCGACAATCATCATCTACGCTATCGTGCGCCTTGCCACGTGTCGACATCTCAACGATTTGCTAAAATGCGCCTCTGCCACGTGTCACGATCAGATGCTGCCGACAATCATGCCTCAGAGTGACGTAAGCAATGACGTCATGAACAGTGCCGCCTTTATGGCTGGTTATTTTGGTTCCGCCTTTATGGCTGGTTAATTCATATTCCGCCTTTATGGCTGGTTATTTTGGTTCCGCCTATATGGCTGGTTGTTTTTAAAACTGATTAAATCAAAATACCGCCTATATGGCTGGTTGATAATGTTTTGCAAAGCTTATATTATATTATGGGAGAAATCTAATTAGTATATAGTAGAAGTAATTCCTTTTACCTTAACAATTTTATTTTAATTCATTTTCAGCATTTATTTTACTGCATTTACTTTATGCAATTTTATTTTAAGTCTTTTAAGTTTTTAGCCCTAATTATGTGTCGTAGCTAAGTTAGTTATCTAGGGTTGTGATGAATTTCAATTAAACCGGTTTATAAGGGTTAGATTATAGTTTGGGTAATTTAAAGATTTATTTATTGAGTCTTAATCTTAATGCTCTTTAATTAACTGGCCATTAATTAAATTGATTAGGTAAACTTAAAATGAACTAGACATAGGGATTTTAAGTTTAAGACCTTAGACTCAATAGCCCACGATCTTCCTTGAGGATAGATAACCCTTTAATAGATTTCCTTACAGGATAGGAATATACCTGTCAGGCGGGGGTAGCCATAATTGGAACTTGAACTTAATGAATCTAGGTAATGTGGTTGACATAGACATATGGTTCAATTGGATTATACTAGGTATTTGTAATTGACCATCGGAAGAGGCTTTTACATAATTTAGTGTTCCAGGTTAATAAATTGATATATTACCCAACTATAAGATAACTACTTCATCTTTTAAATAATATTGAAATAAATCACAACCCTGGATAGTTTTTAATATTGAATTTCTTTAAAATCTACTTTTAAGCAATTTTACTTATTTGTCTTTAAATTTAGAATCGTCGCCATTTCAAATCAATCAAACAACTTGTTAGATACTGGTAATCATTTAGCCCAATAAATTGATAACAAAAAGGTTTTAAGTCCTCGTGGGATCGATACTTTTTATACTACTTGAACGATACGTACGCTTGCGTTATACGTGTGTGTTTACGCCGGTCAAGTTTTTGATTTCCTCCAATGTACCCAAACCACCTGGCAAAGCAATAAAAGCATCAGCACGGTTAATCATTTCTACCAGTCGTTCAGACATACCTGACACGATCAGTTCCTCTCCGTTTGATGATCCAATAAGATTTGCCTCTGCCAAGGGTTTTGGGACGATTCCCAAAACATGACTGCCTCCCTCCTGTACAGCCTTTGAAACGATCCCCATAAGTCCGAGATTGCCTCCGCCATATATTAAATGCATATTCCTTGCAGCTAAGACTCGACCTAATTCCTGTGCCGCTTCTATGTATTGTGGTTTAGTACCAACAGTACTACCGCAAAACACACAAATGTTTTCAACTCGTCTTCTTGAAGTGGCTTCCATTTTTATGTTTTTCTTTCTTGACTCTGGATGACTTCAAAGGTGCAATGATGAGTTGAATTTATAATACCTGAAAAGGGTGAGTAAAAATAGCACAAGTATCTTCCAAAGGACGATTAGTAGCAAAATAGTAAAATAGATCGTGATAGTCAAAAAGATCTGGATCCTGTCGGAAGAAATAAAAGAAAACAACAAAACAAATTACAATTATTAGGAAAAGACAAAGAGATAAAATATGTACAAAAATCTACAGCTTGATTAACGTCTATGCGTCAGGGACAAGCTTCCCATCCAATTTTCTTATAAATTGGCAAATATGGTCTTTTTTAGTCAGATTCCCAAGACTTAACTGTTGTCTTTCTTTTTGAAATTGTGTATGTAATCTGCGAAATTCTATGTGAACATATCCACTAGGATGCGTCTCAAGAGTCGAAGATATATCATCTAAAGACTCCTTACTCAAGCCATCCCTAATGAATTTAATTTTGTCTTCGCGATTAACAGACACCATTCCTAAAGAACGACAACGAGTGTTGCAATTCCAACGTGCACATTTGTAACAAACACCCATTTGTTTAGCTCTTCGTTTCTTTGCATAGGTGCTTCTTCCAAAACCAGGCAAGCGTGAGATAAAAGAGTCAGAAGACTCACCTGCCAATCAGACTCGTGCTTCAATTACCCAACGAATGTCATTGGGAACACCATAGATTATCAGTAACCTCATCTGTTCCAAGCGAGCTTTGTAGACTTTCATCAGAGATTTTTGAGGGAGAGAAGGAAATTGCTTGTGAAGATTTGAGAGAGCTTCTTCCATCTTGAAATGACTTAATCTGCAAAAACTAAACACACAAAATTAAATCACACCAAATCACAATATATACAAAAATTGCATGGGTTGCCTCCCTGCGAGCGCTAAGTTTAAAGTCGTCAGCTAGACGTGACTGCTTGAACGTTTATGCTGGATCTGAAAGTGTGACACTTTCTTTTTGTCGCTCAAATGATTCTCCCCAGTAGTGCTTGACACGCTTGTTTTTTACTTTGAAAGTTTTGTGGGAATCGGGATCATTTATCTCAATGGTTTTGTCTGGTAAAACCTTAGTGATTAGGAATGGACCTGACCACCTTGATTTTGACTTCCATGGGAAGAATTTCACTCCTGATTTATTGAACAATACCTTCTGCCCTGGTTCCAGTTGTATGCGTACTAACTTCTCATCATGTCTTTTCCTGGCCTTTTCTTTGTACAATATGGCATTTTTAAAAGGCTGAATGTGAAATTCCTCCAATTCATTGAGTTGGTGGAACTGTTTCTCTTCTGTTGCTTGTAGGACAAGACTTGGCTTTTCGATTGCACAAAACCCTTTATCATCAGTCTCCACAGGCGATTGACATGCCTTAGGTTTGTTGGTAGAACTTTGTTTTGCGTCAGAGTTCTGGATGGTATGGTGTATCACATCAAGTCTGAAACATTCTTCCTTCTTTTCATCATCTGGGAAATTTATGGCTTTGAAAACATTGAATGTTACTTCTTGGTCCTGTACCCTCATGGTTAGTTCTCCTTTCTGTACATCAATAATGGTCCGACCAGTAGCCAAGAATGGTCTCCCAAGGATGATTGGCACATCTGCGTCTTCCTCCATGTCAAGGACAATAAAATCTGCTGGAAAAATGAATTTATCAACTTTTACCAGCACATTTTCAACTACACCTCTTGGAAATACGAGCGTTCGATCAGCAAGTTGCAGTGAGACTGAGGTAGGCATTGTTTCTCCGATTTGCAGTTTCCTGTAAATAGAAAAAGGCATTAAGTTAACACTTGCACCTAAATCACATAAAGCCTTACCGAAATTATGTTCTCCTATGATGCATGGAATGGTGAAACTGCCAGGATCTTTCAACTTCGGGGGAAGTTTCCTCTGAATGATGGCGCTGCATTCTTCTGTTAAAACTACTGTCTCGTAATCTCCCAATCTCCGTTTTCGTGAAAGAATATCTTTCATGAATTTGACATAGCTAGGCATTTGTTCCAAGGCTTCTGCAAATGGTATGTTAATGTGCAGCTTTTTGAAAATCTCCAAGAAACGAGCAAACTGTTTGTCCAGTTTGTTTTTCTGAAGACGTTGAGGAAAAGGTGGTGGTGGAGCGATCTGTTCTTTTTCTTTTTCCTTTGCTTCTTTTTCTTCCATCTGTGGAACTGCATCTTTTGGAACTTCCTCAGCAGCTGTTTTGACTCCAACATCTTTGTTGATTTCAGTACCACTCTTTAACATAATGGCATGACATTGCTCCTTCCCCATGTTCCTTGGATTTGGCTCAGTGTTGCTAGGAAGAGTTCCTGGCGGTCTGTAACTCTGAGCATTGGCCAGTTGTCCGATTTGATTCTCCAATGCTTTGATGGAAGCTGATTGGCTCTGAAAGATAGCATCGTATTTTTTTAACTGAGCCAGCACTTCTGCTATTCCTGGTTCATTTGCCTGCGCCTGGCCTTTGTTCTGTTGCTGGAATCCAGGTGGTGGATAGTTCTGCTGTTGCCCTGAATTGTTGCTCCATGAAAAATTAGGATGATTTCTCCACCCTGGGTTGTAGGTGTTGGAATATGGATTGTTCCCCTGTCTGTTGAAATTGTTGACATAATTTACCATCTCTGCATGTTGTTGTGGTTCTGGTACTCCTCCATATGGTGAACTTGTGGATCCAGTGGTAAGAGTCTCCATGAATTTGCATATTTGATCTAGCTTGGTGTTGACTGCTGTATTGGCTCCAACTTCATAAATTCCTGCAATTCTTTGAATCAGACTTCTTTCTGTTGGCCACAAGGAATTGTTGTTGGCCATTTCTTCAATTAGTTCCCAGGCTTGATCTTCTCCTTTTGCCATCAAGGCACCTCCAGCAGCAGCATCGATTGTGGTTCTCATTATTCCAGAAAGTCCATTGTAGAATGTTTGGACTTGAAGCCATTTTGGAATCTCATGATGTGGACATTTCCGGAGTAAATCTTTATACCTTTCCCAAGCTTCGTACAGGGATTCTGAATCTTGCTGCACAAAGGATGTGATGTCATTTCTCAGCTTTCCGGTTCTTGCTGGTGGAAAGTATTTTGCAAGAAATTTGGTGGCTAAAGCGTTCCATGTTGTGATAGACCCTGCTGGTAACGAATGTAGCCACGCTTTAGCTCTGTCCTTCAAGGAGTATGGGAAAACACGCAGTCTCATTGCTTCTTCAGCTTCTCGGTTGTAATTGAAAGTGCCACAAACTTCCAGGAAGTTGCTGATGTGGGCATTAGGATCTTCAGTTGCATTTCCTCCAAACTGAACTGACTGCTGAATCATCTGAATGCAAGTTTTGATGTCTCCTGCATTTGCTGGTAATGGAGGAAGTACAATACATGAAATGAGTCTGTCAACCACCAGAATGGTTCTGTCTCGAATAGGAATTGGTGGTGCAATCTCCAAAGGTTCAGGTTCCATGTTGACTAAAGCTTCTTGAGCTTCTCGCCTTTCCCTTCTCAACTGTCTGATGGTTCTTTCAATTTCTGGGTCAAGCGGTCGGAGTTCAAAGCTTCTGGTTCGTCTCATGAAGTTTCTTGAGAACCTGAAATATAAGAAAACAAAAACAATAAGTAAAAAGAAATTAGACACAAGTAAAAGTATCTAACCCTTAAACTAATAATAAAAGATAAATAAGTCCCCGGCAACGGCGCCAAAAACTTGACCGGCGTAAACACACACGTATAACACAAGAGTACGTATCGTTCAAGTAGTATAAAAAGTATCGATCCCACGAGGACTTAAAACCTTTTTGTTATCAATTTATTGGGCTAAATGATTACCAGTATCTAACAAGTTGTTTGATTGATTTGAAATGGCGACGATTCTAAATTTAAAGACAAATAAGTAAAATTGCTTAAAAGTAGATTTTAAAGAAATTCAATATTAAAAACTATCCAGGGTTGTGATTTATTTCAATATTATTTAAAAGATGAAGTAGTTATCTTATAGTTGGGTAATATATCAATTTATTAACCTGGAACACTAAATTATGTAAAAGCCTCTTCCGATGGTCAATTACAAATACCTAGTATAATCCAATTGAACCATATGTCTATGTCAACCACATTACCTAGATTCATTAAGTTCAAGTTCCAATTATGGCTACCCCCGCCTGACAGGTATATTCCTATCCTGTAAGGAAATCTATTAAAGGGTTATCTATCCTCAAGGAAGATCGTGGGCTATTGAGTCTAAGGTCTTAAACTTAAAATCCCTATGTCTAGTTCATTTTAAGTTTACCTAATCAATTTAATTAATGGCCAGTTAATTAAAGAGCATTAAGATTAAGACTCAATAAATAAATCTTTAAATTACCCAAACTATAATCTAACCCTTATAAACCGGTTTAATTGAAATTCATCACAACCCTAGATAACTAACTTAGCTACGACACATAATTATGGCTAAAAACTTAAAAGACTTAAAAGAAAATTGCATAAAGTAAATGCAGTAAAATAAATGCTGAAAATGAATTAAAATAAAATTGTTAAGGTAAAAGGAATTACTTCTACTATATACTAATTAGATTTCTCCCATAATATAATATAAGCTTTGCAAAACATTATCAACCAGCCATATAGGCGGTATTTTGATTTAATCAGTTTTAAAAACAACCAGCCATATAGGCGGAACCAAAATAACCAGCCATAAAGGCGGAATATGAATTAACCAGCCATAAAGGCGGAACCAAAATAACCAGCCATAAAGGCGGAATATGAATTTTATTACCCACCGACCAATCTGGCGGTATCCTGATTAAGTCAATTTAAAACTTTGAATATATTATAATTATGGGAGAATAATCTAAGAAGCAATAGTAAAAGAATTACCTTTTACCTTAACAGAGGGAAGTTACCTCCTCATAATAAGTAGTAAAAACTGTAAAATAAAGAAAGTAAATTATTATTATTACAGAACTTAGTTAAAAATTACAAAAACTGAATTAAAAGAACTTAGAGAGAGAGAAACTCCCTAACTACATCAAAGAAGTGGGAGGAAATGGTACAACAAAAACTGAACCCTCGCGCTCTATTTATAGGCGCGGATGGTGGTTGCGCGTCGCGACGCTCGCTGCGCGTCGCGCCGCGCGCTACAGTGACACGTGTCACTTGCTGGTTCGTTGACTCAGATCTTATCCGATGACGTGGCACTGTTCATGACGTCATTGCTTACGTCACTATGAGGCATGATTGTCGGCAGCATCTGATCGTGACACGTGGCAGCGGCGCATTTTAGCAAATCGTTGAGATGTCGACACGTGGCAAGGCGCACGATAGCGTAGATGATGATTGTCGGCACCGTAGGATGATGACACGTGGCAGGCGCACGTTAGCACGTCTTCTGTGATGGTGACACGTGGCAGCGGCGCATTTTAGCAAAGTCAACTTTTCAGATTGTTGACCCGTTGACCATGGCGCATTTTAGCAAAACCGGCGCATGTTGGGCGTCGCGGCGCGCAAAGCTCCAGCGTCGCGACGCGCAGAAGATGAAAATATTCATGTTGACGCATTTTTGTCCGGTTTTACCCTAAATTGCCTCCAGTGCTGTCCAAACTTTATTTATCTGCAAAATAACAACAAAACATATCAAAACGTTCATAAATCTCGAGAAACAAAACAAAACATTATGTCAAATGAGTGAGAAATAGTGGTATAAATACCATTCATCACCTATATAAAGGGGATGAAACCATTTGAGAAAAAAACGGATTCATTGGAATTGTATTCATAGCTCTTGTAATTTGAGAGCAAATTATTGATAGAGAGAGAAAGTGAGTCATGTACCCAACTTCTCTAAGGGAAGTAGCTTTAGCTAGTTATGATTTGACCATGTTTTATGAGACTAGTCAAGATCCGACCATATTTTATATTGTTATATCCCTTTACCACCTCGGGTCGGTCATCACCCGAGACGAATAAACATTCTACTTTCTCCCATGAACATAGGTTGAAGTCACTCTCCACTGAATCACATAAATCTTTGCCTCTGTGATCTGTCAATCTTTTGTCAAGTTTGTGCAGTTTCCACTAATCAAACAAATTCACTATTAACTGATGTATATTTGAGGGGTGAATTCTCTTATTTGTCATTGAAATAAAAAACAATCATCAATAAATTTTTTAGTGTTATTTTTCAAGAAGCAAATTTTTTTTATAAATAATATTATTTTTAAAATTACGTTATATCTCAAACCTCAATTTAGACAACATATCCCTTTTATTACACTTCGTTACCGAACAGTTAACCATTTATCCGTGTAAATCCTTGAAACATCTATGCACATAACTATAAGCAAGATCGAAGTCCTACAGAGCCACGTGGACCACTGTCTTTTTGGGGAAAAAAAATGACAGCTGGGATCCGAAACTTCGCATCTGGCATCGTTCCGAATGTGTCAAACTGAAAACGCGGGCCCTTTGGTGTCCGTTAGATAAAGATCCAACGACTTAGCCGCTAGAAGGGCATACTAGTCATTACACATAAAAGCTTCCTTGGTGTCTACTGTCTACCGTCTGTCCTTGCATATGCTGCTCTCAGTTATTCCTTGAGAGATATATAGATCGGTGATTGGGTTTCTTGTTTTCAGATATCAAAGGCGAAATGGGAAGGTTGGATTATTTGGCGATGAAAACTGATGATCAGGTTGCAGTAGCAGAGTTGATCAACTCTGATTTCAATGAGCTTAAGGTTGCTGCAAAAAAGCTTATCAATGATGCAACTAAGCTCGGTGGCCTTGGCTTTGGCACTTCTTTTCTCAAATGGGTTGCCTCCTTTGCTGCTATGTGAGTATTATATTATTGGTTTTGAGGACCAATGGATTATGCAAGTGATATTTTTTTTAAATAACCTTTGTTGATTCTTTCTTCTTGTCAAAATAGAGAAGTCAAAAAGGCTATTTGTTTATCTGCCTCTCTTACTGTGCTTTCTTATATATAATAATCTTGCATTTTATATATTGTATAATTTTATAATTCTTTTTTCTCTTGCTGCTTCCAATTGTCACATTTTGGCCTATTATTTTCTTTCTTAATTCAATATACAGAAGTTTGATAACATATATTGGATTATTTAGTTTTTTTTTTTTTTTAGAGCCATCGCCAATTAAACAGAACAGGTAAAACACCGTTGTCCTACATTCTTATGAGAAATGTACCCTAGACTCGAACCGAGGACCTACAACCAAGTCATAACCCCTTTACTAAACCGGCTATTTAGTTTTTTGTTGATACAAATGAAAATCCCATTTATTCATTGATGAACAAGAGCGTATTTGCGTGATCAACTAAACTAGATTGATGGTCAAAACAAGCATTCAACTATACTGCTAATATAATGTTTCCATTCCAATGTTTATTCCTGCTGCTTGGATATAAATTGAAGCAACCTATACCTTGTTCTTCCTTGGAGAAACGGAGAATACAAAAAAGAAGTTAATATTATGATGAAACACATGACATTAAGACCCAAGCTTATTATGTTAATGATGACTGTTGGCAGTTTTATATTACATTTGTATGAACAAAATGTTCTCTGTAACTTGATCATCAATCATTTGTTTACTTATGAGTAGAAATATACTGCAGAGTAATTATAATTTTATGCTGCATATAGTTAGGCTTGACCTGTTAGGTATCCAAAGGATGTTCCCTCAAACTTGTAGGCGATTAAACCCAGTTAGCTGAGGACTATCCTATGCTTGAAAGTTCATGTCAGTTGTCAGTGAGAGTTCAGAATTGATATGCTCGTGTCATATGGCTGATCAAAAGTACAAGTCTTTTGGTTCGCCTTAATTTTCTCCTTTTTCTTGGATGCCAAGATGGTAACAAGAAAAGATCATTAGTATAACAGGCCTTTCACGAATTGTAGTCATGTTTTGAGAGTTAAGCTAACATTTCCTACCTTAAAGTTTGCTTTTCTTGTATTTACTCTTTGATCCAAAAAACGTAAGTGCAGTATTGTTGCTGTAGATGACCAGAGGCTGTTACATCTTAATTTCTCTCCAAATTGTCTCAGTTTTAAGCAGAGGAAAAGTTTTTATTGTTCTAGCTGTAATATAATTCTGTGTAGATATGTTGTCTTCTACTTAGATATGTTGTCTATGTATTTGAGCTCCATATTTGTCACAAAGTATCATGTTCTGTTTAACTATTGGCATATTTTATTATTAATATCAGTTATCTCTGAATGTTTACTGCAGTTATTTGTTGATATTAGACCGCACAAACTGGAGATCAAACATGCTGACTGCACTCTTGGTACCTTACATATTCTTTAGTTTTCCCTCAGTGTTGTTCAACTTTTTCAGGTGATAATTTCTGTGTTCACTTTCATTTTTTTCCCCTTACATTTTCTTTTTGTGATTATCTTCTATTGAAATTGATTTCATTTTTTTATGATTATTTTCATTACATATTCTTTTACTCTTAGAGGAGAGGTTGGAAGATGGATAGCTTTCATTGCAGTAGTACTAAGACTTTTCTTTCCAAGACATTTTCCTGGTAAATGCTCAACTTGCTGCACTTGTTGGTCTTGTTTCTCCATTCATTTTCTGCAATCTTATTGTGCTTTGCTTCCTTTACTTTCTATTTTCTTTTTCCATCCATTCATATCAGTTACCTTGTTAATACTTAATAGTGGTTGTGATTCCCTGTTTGAAATGCTGATTTATATTTTCTGCACTTGACCCTTGGTCATTTTATCATTTGCAACAACGTATCATATTAGTTTACTTACTAATTTGTTTTCAGCGTAATATCATTTGATCAAAAATGGATGCCATGGTTATCAAATTTGTATACTCACTGCATATGATATCAAACCCTTCAAATTAAATGTCACTTTCATTGTTTGTCTAACTTTTCTCCTTCATCTTGATGAGCAGATGGAAAATCTGTTTGGTTTGCCTCATTAAATACTAGTATTTTTTATCCCTAATTTAGCCATATTTGACACGACAATATCATTAGTTTCAAACTTTATTTCAAATATACGACATGCAGAAGGCAGTTGCAGGGTGATACACAACTCACTTTAAACAGGTCTCTTTATTTATTTGGAATTCTTTTATTTGTTATTGCCTCAAATTTATCTTTTGAGTGTCACGACTCAAGAGTTAGTCCCCAAGTTATTTGCAGATGACAATCATATCTCCAACATTAGTTTTTGTGTCCACCAATTATTGCAGGGGCTGTGGTTCTGATTACTAATTGACAATGCAATTATGGTTTATGTGGCTTTTTCTTTTTAAACTACGGGTGATTACTCTGCAGATTGGCTGGAGATGCCTGGATCCTTGATTCTTCTTCTAGTTGTGGCTCCGAGTTTCTTTGCACACACCTTGAAGAACAGCTGGGTCGGTGTTGTAATTTGTCTTTTAATTGGTTGTTACTTATTGCAAGAACACATTCGGGCATCCGGTGGATTCAGAAATTCTTTCTCTCAAGCCCACGGTATATCCAACACTCTCGGCATTGTTCTTCTGTTGGTGTATCCTGTCTGGTCGTTGGTAGTCCATTTCATCTAGTCACTCTAATAGCTTGGACTGCTGAAATTGTATTTGCTATTCAACTTTTTCTTTTTCCTGAAATAAGAAAAGCTTCATTGATCAAGAAACACAGCTTTGCTTGCTAATAGCTAATTTAGCTAGTTTATGTGCCTTCATGTTGCCCAAGGACTTAGCTAGATGCTGGATATCATTAAGAACATTTTATTCTAACAATTTATGTGTATACTTTACAATTTCATTTTCCAAGAGGGATTTGTTCCAACCAAAGCTTATCATCATGACATATAAGTTTTGGATGTGAGATATGATTCTCTAAAATTTCTGATGAGAGTAGTTAAACTTGTTTCAATAGTGGCAAGGTTTGAAGAACAGAGAAAGCTCTCTATGAAGAGAGAGGCTTTAGATCAATGTTTCTTATTGAAACTGATATTACAGTCAAGACTGAAATACAAAAGATTACACAAGATCTATTTATAGAAATAGAGTAATCGTAACAAACTAACAAACTCTACAAATCTATTGGCTAATGATTCATATCACCATAACAAACCCAACTAATTATCTTGGAGACTATAATCCCTTGTGCTCTGTCATACAAGATTACCATAGTGCTTTACATCCCTCCTCAAACTCATGGCCGAGAAAGGACATTGAGTTTGCTGCGAAGGAAAGCAAATTGATCATGACTAAGAGGCTTGGTGAAGATATCAGCAAATTGGGCAGCACTAGGAACATGTTGAAGAACCAATTCCTTGCGAGCCACATGGTCACGAATGAAGTGGTGATCAAGCTCAATATGCTTAGTTCGAGCATGAAACACAGCATTGGAGGCAAGAGCTTCGGCACTTTTGTTGTCACAAAAAAGGACAGGAGGACTCTCTGAACAAAGCTACAGTTCCTGAAGGAGATAAATGATCCAAAGTAGTTCAGAAGTAGCTAAAGCAATGGCGCGATACTCTGATTCAGCAGTAGAACAGGAGACGACTTGCTGCTTCTTGGCAGACCAGGAGACGAGATTGTCACTAAGGTAAACACAATAGCCTCCAACAGATTTTCGATCATCCAAATCAGCCCCCCAATCAGAGTCAGAATAAACACGAAGATGGAGAGAGCCAGAGCGATAAAACTGCAAGCCATGAGAGGCAGTAGCTTGAAGGTAACGAAGAACCCTTTTACAGGCTTCCCAATGAAGAACGATGGGATTAGAAAGAAACTGACTGAGTTTAAGAACACTAAATGAAATGTCAGGCCTTGTTAATGTGACATACTGAAGAGCACCAACTAAGCTTCGATAAAGAGAAGGATTGGAAAATGGTTGACCCTTGTCGCGAACCAGTTTAGTGAGCTGAGCCATTGGAGTGGAAACGCCTTTGCAATCAAGCATATTGGCACGTTGGAGAAGATCACCAACATACTTCATTTGAGACAAATGAAGACCATGAACTGAAGGAGTAATTTCAATACCAAGAAAATAGTGAAGATCACCCAGATCTTTAAGAGCAAATTCTGCACTGAGTTGGTGAATATCAGACTCAATAGAAGCTTGATGAGAGCCAGTAATGATAATATCATCAACATAAATGAGAAGTAAAGTGATAGAACCATGATCAAACTTGATGAACAAAGAGGGATCTGCCTTGGATGAGTGAAAACCCCACTGGACAATAGCAGATTTCAACCTATCATACCAGGCTCTTGGTGCCTGCTTGAGGCCATAAAGAGCTTTGTGTAACTTGCAAACATGGTGAGGAAACTGGGAGTCAAGAAACCCCTCAGGTTGATGCATATACACAGTCTCTTGGAGAACTCCATGTAAGAAAGCATTGTTGATATCAAGTTGTCGAATAGACCAATTCTTCATGACAGCTAAGGCAAGAACTATTCTGATGGTGGCAGGCTTGACAACAGGACTGAAAGTGTCAAAGTAATCTATTCCATGAGTTTGATGGAATCCTTTAGCTACAAGCCTTGTTTTATATTTCGCAATAGTACCATCTGGATTATATTTGACTCTAAACACCAATTTGTTGCCGACAACTTTAGATGCTTCTGACTTGGGAACCAGAGACCAAGTATCATTCCTTTTAAGAGCTGCAAATTCGTCTAACATGGCCTTGTACCATTTTTCATCAAACAAGGCTACCTTGACACTAGCAGGTTCAATGGGAGAACTGACTGCTAAATATGTTTTGGGTTTGAAAATACCTGCTTTGGATCTAGTAATCATGGGATGAGAGGCAACAACAAAAGGAATGGGAGCAGCAGGTGGTGATGAAGTAGCTGATATGGGGGAAGTGTGAGAGGAAGCAGAGGTGTTTGAGGTTTGGACAGCTGAAGAAGCTGCATCTGGAAGCTGAAGGGACTGTGACGCAGAACCTGTTGGTGTACCATTGTTGATTAATTGACAGATATGAGGGCTGTCAGAGTAATGAAAAGGAATATAGGTAGAATTAGGTGTTTGAGATTCAGTGGAGGAAGAGCTTGGAAATAATGTCAGAAAGGGAAACTCGTGTTCATTAAAGGAAACATTCCTGGCAATGTAAACTTTACCATTTGGATGCAGACACTTATACCCTTTGTGAAGAGGACTATACCCAAGAAAAAGACATTTTGTAGTATGAAAGCTCATCTTGTGGTAGTTATAAGGTCTTAAGAGTGGAAAACAAGAGCAGCCAAAAGTTTTGAGAAAAGAGTAATCTGGTGCGGAATGAAAAAGTTTATGATAAGGAGAGAGGTTATTTAAGACTGGAGTAGGGAGCCTGTTAATGAGACAGACAGAAGAATGAAAGGCTTCCCACCAAAAGGACAATGGCATGGTTGCTTGGGCAAGAAGGGTGAGGCCTGTTTCTACCAAGTGCCTGTGTTTTCTTTCAACGACTCCATTTTGGTTATGGGTATGAGGACAATTATGTCTAAAAAGAATGCCTTCTTCCTGAACAAAGTTAACAAATGATCTAAACTCCCCTCCCCAATCTGACTGCAAGACTTTAATTGAAGAATTTGAAAGTACTTAAGGCATCAGATTTGACTTTAAGAGGAAAAATCCAAGAGTATCTAGTAAAGTCATCAACAAAGTTGATATAATATCTATACCCTTCAGTAGAAACCATATGAGAAGGACCCCAAAGATCAGTATACACTAAATCCAGAGGCATTTTAGTCTTAATTGAGGATGAAGGAAAATGAAGTTTATGCAATTTGCCATATTGACAAGCATCACAAAAATCAAAGATCACATCTTTATCAATACTTGAGGAATTATCACAGAGTTTAAGGACTGTTTTCATGACATGAGGACTTGGATGACCAAGCCTTTGATGCAACAATTTGAAACTGAGTTTAGTAGAACTGCAAGGTTTGGAAACAACAAAAGCTTGTGCAACATTATTACTTTCAGTATTATATGAAACAATACAATTTGACTGGTAGCTATCTTCAGAAGCAAGAGAAGACAGCATAGAAACAACTTGATGTGAGAAAGAGGTAGAAGAGTAATCTGTCAATTTATCAAAGACTGGTAGCAGTTTATAAAGTCCTTTATCAGCAATCCCTTGAGCAAGCAGAGTGCCCTTTATCTTGTCCTTGATAAAACAAAGGTTAAGAGAGAATTCAACAAGAACATTATTATCTTCAATTAGTTTGGAAATACTGAGGAGATTTTTAGCAATGGATGGAACATATAATATATCAGTGAGAAGGAGATTAGAACCAGTAAGAGTGTCTAAGGTAGCAGTGCTGTGGGAACACAGGATCTGGGGCGACGCATGTTGTCCCGGGCTCGCGGCCTGGTCGGGAGTACGGAGTAGCCACGGGGGACTAAACCGGAGAATAATGGAGTCGCCACCCGGTGTGAACCGGGAAAATGAGATTTAAGGCCGCACTCACCCCTCGCAAGGGAAGACCTCAAACCATTGGGTTCAGAATGGTCCCTTACTTATGCCACTTGTAATGACATGATTTATGTAATAATTTAATCAGGCTTAAGTAGCACTTATTTCCAAGAGTATCATGCTTCTAAATTCACGGGTACAAAATAAAACTTATACATACATTTCACATATATCTCACATCTAAGAACACATGCCTGAAAATACCTCAAAGTAACAACGGACATACAACTTCATTCAGCATATCATATTCATGAAAAACACAAGCATACATAATAACAGCACAAGCATACATGTGAGCACTTTTCCAAGTGATACGTGGAATTGTATCCCAAGTACAGACCGCATCACCGTCCATTCGGAATCGGCTATGGAATTTATGTCTGGGTTTCCATCCGATATATCACAAGAATAATACTCCAAAGTCATCATGGCATAGGTATATGAATCGTAATGCGTTAAATCAAGACTAAGGCAAATGACGCAACTAATGGAATAAACATGCTTTTCATCATTATGTGCACAAAGATAAGAATGACTATGTGTGGTTCCATAAAAAAATCACCTAAGAAACAATTATACATGGCATGTGATGAATATGTCTCAGTTCAGTGTGTTCGCGTTCGTGTAGCGTTCGTAAACGCGTTCGAACGGTAAACAGAAGGTTCGCATTCGTATGGCGTTTGATAACGCGTTCGAACGGAAATGAAACAGAATGCTCACGTTCGTATTGCGTTTGTTAACGCGTTCGAATGGAAATGAAACAGAATGCTCACGTTCGTATGGCGTTTGTTAACGCGTTCGAACGGAAATGAAACAGAATGCTCACGTTCGTATGGCGTTCGTGAACGCGTTCGAACGGAAATGAGACCTGATACATGATAAGGCAAAATGCATGCGCGTTCGAGTTGCGTTCGTAAACGCGTTCGAACGGGAACAGACCTGATGCATGAAATGGGACGCAATACATAAACAACAAAATAAAGGGGCGCGACGAAGTACTGCCGTAAAGGTGGCCTTTTGGGGCTCTTGATCTCTCAAAGAGAGGACCTTTAGACCAATATACTAAGCCCATGCGCGTCACATCACAACACATGAAATAAAGACAACAAAAGTGTAGGACTTCGTATGCCCAATTGAACGTACATTCAACCCAAACACACTTCGTCCGGTGCGGCGCGAAGTAGTGTCACAAAGGTGGCCTTTTAGGCTCTTCGTCTCTCAGATAGAGGACCTTTGGACTAACTCACTAAGCCCATGCGCTCGATCGCATCATACATACAAAAATAGAGCCAATCATATCAAAACCAAGTATGCCCGATTGAACACATCTTACATCCAATCCGGACACACATCAACCGGCACGGCAAAGCATCGTGGTAAAGGGTTTTAACCCCTCCCCATAAGGGATATTTCATTCCACTTACTAAGTCCATGCGCTTGATTGAACCATGCATAAAAAGATAAGGACAATAATATCAAACTAAGTATACCCGATTGAACGTATCTTGCATCCAACCGAACACACATCAACCAGCGCGGCAAAGCCGTGGTAAAGGGCTTTAACCCCTCCTCATAGGGGATCTTTCATTCCACTTACTAAGCCCATGCGCTCGATTGAATCAGCATAAATAAACAACATACAGAATTCAAGTGACGAAAAATAAACAAAAGCAACACAAAACAAAAGAGGGTGCCGCGTTTACTCAAGCGGTACGTGGAGAGTTGTTCCCGAGTACAGATCATATTACCGTCCATTCGGAATCGGCTATGAAATTTATGTCCGGGTTTCCATCCGATATACCGCGAGAGTTGACACGTCTCTCATTTTATTCCACAGCCACAACATATTACATCTCATAATTCATGCATATTTATCTACTCAAAGGCCACAACATGCATTTTTCAACATGACAATCATGCAAGTAATATTTAATAAATAATACAGAAAAAATGAGTGTGAAAGATACCCTCAGGTCTAACCTTTTTGCCAACTTTCAGGCTTGCGTTTCACGGACGTCGGAAGAGTACAGCTCCTCAACTTCTCCGGTTCACTGGTTTAGCGTCCTAGCTCACTGCTTTGCTGTGTTTTGCTAGCGGTTCGAACTCCGTTCTGCTCCTGTTCGGCCTCTGTTTTGCTGCTCACTGCTCAGGCCACCTGTTTTGACGTTTCAATGAACTGTTCCAAGTTTGTGTGGGTTCTTAGTGCAGTTGTGCGTGATTATTTTTAAGATTATCTATGCAGTTTTTATGTTACTGTTTTTAAGGTTTTTAGGGACTGTTTTAAGAGGATTTGGGCTGCTGTTTTAAGGTGATTCAGGGGCTGTTTAGGCGTGTTTTAGGGGGCTGGTTTTGAGTGTTTATTAGGGGGGGTTGTTTCAGTGGTGTAAGGGCTGTATGGGGGGATGTGTTCTCGGTGAAGGAGGGGGATGTTTGATTCGGTAAGGAGGGTTATTGCTTGTGGTGGTCTCGACTATGGTGGAGGATTGAGGCTCTTGTTGCCTCGGCTATGGAGGAGATGGTTAGGGCTCTTTGTTCTCTTTTGTGTTATATGTGAAGTGTTTTTTTTGTCTTGGGCGTGTCTTAGAGAGAGTGAAGAGATGAAGAGAATTATTCTTTACTTGTTATGGTTCTAATGCCGTGAATTGTAAGAGATTAGAGAGAGTTGGGCGTGAATTATATGTGTGAAGTAGAGGATGGATTTGGTTAGGGGTTGTTTATATAGAAGAGAGCCCTTGTCTCACAAGGAAGAGATCTAGTTTCCAAATTATGAGTCCTAAGAATGGTATACACAAGATTGAGGGGGGACAAAATATTTTAAATTAGGAAGTCAACTATTTTAGATTGGTAGATGTCTTATTAGATCAGGAAGTCAAATATTTGATTGGTTTTAATTGGTTAGGATTGATTTTAATTAGGCATATCTTCTTTTTAATTTAGTATGTGATTTGTTCAAATATTTAAATTAGGCATGATTTTAGTTTAAGTTTGGTAAATGTTTTATTTAATGGTAAATGGTTTAAATATTTTATTTAATGTTAATGTTTAAATTAATATTTATTTATTTAATTTGGGATGTGTTTTATGGGCTTTGGGGATCTAAATGGGCTGAGTGAGGTGTGAGGCTAGCAGCAAAACCAGAATTACCGACACCGTTCGAACGCTTTCTCGAACGCGACACGAACGCCCGCAATCTGTTTGCCGTTCGAACGCATACACGAACGCAGCACGAACGAAAACAGTGAACCTTGTTTATTCTGAATTTCCTCTTCCGATATCCGTTTCCCGCGGCTTTCGTGACTCAAAAGGTAGTGCCTCCAAATGAGACTCATCATCGGGTTTCACATGCAAAAATGCAATGCCTACAAGTGCCTATATGAGAAATTTTAAGACCATAGCCATTACCAATAAGCAAATTTTCTGTACCTGTGAACTCTTTACTGTCATTCATGTTGTTGAGGTCATTTGTAAGGTGATGGGTGGCTCCACTCAATGTACCACCCTTGATCAGCCACTGTTTCTGGTGTTGCCAGATAAGCTGCTTTGTTGAACTGATTTTGTCCTGAAAACTGATTCCCTTGATATTGATTTCCACTTTGTCTGAAAGGATCATATACAAATTCTCTGTTGAACCTATTCCTGCACTTTACTGCAGAATGACCTTGCTTTTGACAAATTTGGCAGATCTCATTTGCATAGTTTGGATTCCAGTTCCTGTTTACTCCTTGTTGATTACCATTAAAGCCTCATCTAGCTTGTCCATATTATTATTCCAGTTCCAGCCTTGACCTTGATTCCAGTTACCATTATTATTAGAACCTCTTCCTCCTTGATTAAAGTATTGATTGCCACTACCTCTATTGTAACTTCTTCCCCTCTATTGTTCTTGTAGCTTCCTTGAACATAGTTAGCACTAAAATTGTTTTTAATTCTCTGCTGGATCTATCATGTTTTGCTTCCATTCTTCCTTCATGCATCAATAACATTGAGTATATCTCATTCATATTCATCCTAGATAGATTTCCAGTAATGAAGACAACATCTGACTCAAAATCATCATCAAGACCATTGACTATATGCATTGCTAAATCATCATTAGTAACCACATAACCAGTCGAACTCAATTTATCAATCAGACTCTTCATTTTATTATAGTATTCTGTAATTGTCATTGTGCCTTTTCTAAGAGTGTTCAATTGACCTTTCAAATGTGTAACCCTAGCTTTTGTTTGTGAACCAAACTGCTCATCTAAAGTTCTCCAAAGATCAAACGAGGTTTTGCAATTAAGAATCGAGCTCAAAATGTCTACACTCATTGTTGACATCAACCAACTCCTAATGACCTGATCTTGTCTATTCCAGATCTCAAAATCAGGATTCACAGTAGCTAGGGTTTGTACCTGAATTCGATCCGCAAGTGATGGTGCTAGCATCTTCTCAGGACATTTCTTCGATCCATCCACAAAGCCTTCCAATCCATTGCCACACAGTGATGAAAGAACTTGTGTCTTCCACAATAAGTAGTTTGCACGATCTAGCTTTACTGGTGCCGCAAAGAAGAAATTTGTTGAGAAACTCTGTGACAGTAGTGAGCCTGACTGAGACGAGTTTGGAGAAGATTGATTTGCCATGGATTTAAGTGGCTCTGATACCAAGTTAAACTTGTTTCAATAGTGGCAAGGTTTGAAGAACAGAGAAAGCTCTCTATGAAGAGAGAAGCTTTAGATCAATGTTTCTTATTGAAACTGATATTACAGTCAAGACTGAAATACAAAAGATTACACAAGATCTATTTATAGAAACAGAGTAATCGTAACAAACTAACAAAATCTACAAATCTATTGGCTAATGATTCATATCACCATAACAAACCCAACTAATTATCTTGGAGACTATAATCCCTTGTGCTCTGTCATACAAGATTACCATAGTGCTTTACAAGAGTTTTTTCAATTTCTTGGATATTGAAAATAGTATTGTGTACTTGTGTTTATATTTTAAAATTATTTGTTCACGCCGTAAATTGTTACCATCCCAAATTTTTTTGGAACAAAACGACCAAGATTTGTATTAAATATTAAGCACCTCCCTCGAGTTTTATACACAAATGACAATGGTCCTTTAGAAAATATTTAATGTTTCCTTTTAAATTATAAGCCGTCTAGGCGGGTCTCAAACTCTCATTCCTATTATGAAATGGTTGTACAATCTCAATCATATAATATATTATCACGTGTAAATAATAATATTTCTATTTAATTTAATTCTACATATTATATATTTATCGATTGGCGATACCTCGTTATTCATATAATGATGATCTCTTAATGTAGGTCTCAAAATGAGATGAAACTAGATATGATATATTAAATGGGACATTTCAAAGATAGGACCGAAAATATAACCTTATTCAAAATTTAATTAGCCCCTAAATGTGCCGAGAAAAAGATAGATCAAAATTATTTAAATATCATTTTACTACTTTATATATTGAGAAAAAATAAATGGGTACAAAAAGTATTGAAATGTAACATTTATTATTATATCTTATGAAAATTATATTTTACTACAATACTTTACATTTTACTACTATATCTCTAAAAAAACTTTACATTTTACTATTATATCTTTACAAAAATTATATTCTACTATTAGTAGATGTTATTTCTCAATACTTCTTATAGTAAAATATAAAGTACTAGTAGTAAAATATAATTTTTGTAAAAATATAATAGTAAAATATTACATATCAATACTTTTTATATGTATTTATTAGTTCTCAATTTTTAAATAATAAAATGTAATAACCCTTAAAAAAATAAGACGTCTTTTTTTTTTTTTATCGTCCAAAAGATTAAAAACAAAGATAAATTACACAAAAAAATTTATAAAAATCTAGCCATAAATATTTAGGTGGCTGGACTTACATGTGCAGATTTTTATTGCCAAATACAATATTATCAATATAAATTCAGCAAGCTAAACATATGTGGTGGATGTATGTAATTTTTTTTGTGTGTATCCTTTCTCAAAAAGAAAATCAGAAAAGCTACTCATGCGGGTCAACAAAGTAATGGTATAATCGTAAATTCAACAAAATGAGTGGGTGAAAATCAAAGCGAAAACCCAAACCCTAAAACGTCCAGCCTCCAGGCTTTCGCCTATAAAGAGGAACAACGTCTTCATAAAACCCACAACATCTTCTCTACTTCAGTTGAGCCCCCATTTCTGTAATGGAGTTTTTATATTTTATTTTGTTTTTTTGAAAGAAAAAATAAAATTCAAGTATTGTTTATTGGTTTTAATTTGTAATGTTAATGAATGATGAAGGATGGTTTCTCGGTGATGAACAAAAAAGGATGACGAGTCCGATAATATCCATTCTTACAATCGTGACGACAAATCGAGGCATTTGTCTGAGAGAACTTCTTCTCCTCATCTTTATTTGCTCTTCATAAATTCTTTTTTTATTTTCTTCTTTTTGTTTTTGGAACCCAAAAAAAATCCCCCTTTTTTTTTAAAAAAAAAAATAAATATAAATTGGCATAGTGATGATTGAAGATTTACAGTCTGATTTATATATGATGAATAAATCACCTCCTACTCATTCTGAATGCCTACTCATATATTATATTTTCAGATTTGGATTTTAGGGTTATGGTTTTTTTTTTTTTTCAAATTTTATGTTTGAATCTAGATGTGTACTTTGACGGTGTTTTTTTTTTTTTTTTCCCAAAAAAATAAATTAAAAATTAAAAAAACATAAATCAAAATTACGTCTATGTGCGTCATTTAATTTATAAAATCAAAATATTTTACTGAACTATTTAGAAATATTTATAATTCATTCTACAAATCATAATAATATAAGATACGTATTTTTAGTAAGAAAATAAATTAACACCTAAAAAACACTCCCAAGAATAATGAGACTAGAAAATCAAAATATAGTCGTGAACTATTTAGAACAAATCTTAACAAATATAAGATGAGTATTTTTAGAAAGAAAATAAATATACTCCTAAATAAAATCCAAGAATAATGAAACTAGTTTGATTATCCCACCTCAATACGGTATGAGTGAATACAAAATCTTAACAAGAAATGGAAGAAAATAATAAATAAAATCAATATTTTTTTTTCCAAATGTGGAAAATCTTGTTATCAAATCTTAATCTGATTTAAACGTAATAGATAATAAAATCTCTATTTCAGAATTTTACAAGAATTGTATCCATAAAATCCTATTCCATCAAATCACGACTCACCTGGACAAATAAAATCTAAGTCTATATACATTTTGTGATTTGCTCTAGCACATTTGCACTCCATTGAATCAGATTGAGCCGTGTTGCGTGGAGAGCCTTTGCAGGAACCATGGATTTAACATACTTCATTGAAAGGAAAACTCGTCATTTGAATTTTAGGTTAATTTACATCGAAATTGGAAAGTTGATTGTTGGAACTTTAGGTAATCAACAACCATGATTGCTCAAAAGAGAATATATTTTATTGAAACAAGTCTTTTAGTCATTCTAATGAACAAGTTTTTGATTTTAGTAGAGAAGGAGAATGATGAGAAACGATCTCATTCTCAATGTTGTGTATTGAGGGAATTTTAAATTCCAGTGGTTTTATTTCAAGCACCTTTTAGCTGCTCTATCTATGTACGAGGTCAAATCAACCAGTTTATTCTTTTACCCTTCATTTGGTTTGGATAGATCATCTCCAAAAGCCTATCTAAAAGCCCTACTACATAAATGTAGCATCTAGATTGCTATTTAGCCCCCACATTTTATCTTGTTATACCCCTGTAAATAATTTTAACTAAATCACAAATTTATCCTTTTAATTAACCTACGAAAAGGAAATGTTTTCTAAAGCTTTTCTCTTGGAAATCAGGAACTCACAACAAAAACTCTAAAACCATCATCCATGAAGATAGCCCAATTAAGCTACATTCTTGTTAAAGGAGAATTGAGGTTTTTTTTTTTTTTTTTTTTTTTTTTTTTTTTTTTGTGCTGCCTTAAAAGTAAATGAAATACCAATCACAATTGGGGAAGCCACTCCATTCATTGTGTTACTTCGAGTTCCCATTTTTTAGCTCCACAAATGGGTATCATGGTGTAAGAAATTCTCTTTTATATAGTATAAATGTAGGAGATATATATCATTTAAAAAATATCTTATGGGAAAGACACAAAGATGAAGAGACATGTCTTCTAAAGTGAAAGCATGTGTCCCTAGACTTTATAAACTATTAGGAAGGGGTATAACCCTTAAGAGGGTTACATCCTAAACCAAAAGGGTCTCATAAAGGCATTATTTCATGCTTATAAAAAGAGAGGTCTTGTGTTCACTTGAAATTATCCAAAAATATTCATAACATATACCATGTTTAGTGAGTCAATTTATAGAGAGAGTTTTTCCACCATTTGTATTTGTTCAAGTTATTGGAGAAAGAAGTGTCTCTTCGATAAGAATCAACTAAGTAATCTTGAGAGAACGTTAGCCATAAAACATTCGTAGAGCACCTGGGCGGGGCTAATATGTTCTTAAGGACTGAGGCAACTCCGTTTGGTTTTAAGGTTATCATATTCTTCAACATAATTTCGGGTTTTTCCAACTTTTCATATTTATATTTCCTTAATTGCATGTTAATGATAGATTAAACCAAATAATGCATGTTGAAATTGATAGATAACACATATCTAACAACAATCGAAAAACTTGTTACTTTCTATGTGTTGTTAAATCTGTTTTGCATGTATTTAATAGTCTTCTTCCTGAAAAATGTGTTATGTGTATGAAAAATACGCATGAACGTTCGAACGCCTGAAAAATGCGTAGGTAAAAAATTTGGTTTTACGTAGTTTCGTTCGAACGCGTCTTCAAACGCCAGTCTTCTGGAAAGGAACGTTCGAACGCGTCTTCAAACGCAATTCGAACGCAATTCCTCTGAAAAGTTTCGTTCTAACGTGTATTCAAACGCTGCACGAACGTGAACTCACTGGAAAATTTCGTTCGAACGGCTGAACGAACGTGACACTAACACAAGTTAATCATGGAATTTTAGATTTAAAAATAATAACATAGACTTAGATTATTCTATATTATAGTATGATGTACATGTTATAGATATGAACTTGGCATTATAAAACATATATAACAATATTAACTTAGTAAAATAATATACCGAATTCTATAAACTTGGTAGTATAGGTTTAAGTTAATATTAAGATATTCAATTATCGCAAGCATACACTAGTCAATAGTGTGATAAAGCTGAAAATTGTTTATTGATTGTTTGTTGCATACTTGGTTGAGAATTAAAAGTGTAATTACACACAAGTAATTTCATCCAAACTTGATTGAATTATATATTTACATACATATATACACATATGTTAGGGTTGGTGCTCTGAGCACCAATCCGGATCGTATTTATGTTCGATTCATGAATACAAGCAATACATTTTTCCATAATATTACTAATTTAATGGTAGCACCTCTTGTCTTTTATATACGTATTCAATCTAATTTTGATTAGATTGATTAGATTGACACTAAATCTGGTTTAGTGATATGTATATATATTAGACAAAGACCCCATGATTTACAACGTAGTGCACAGTTGTAACATAGTTTATAATTGACATTGGGAAGTGTCACTATAAGTTGTATATCCTCAAATTAAGTTTCTGGTCAATATTTACTAATACGGGTCAGTTAGTAAAATTCGCTGAGACCAGTACATGTCGTATATCGAACTTGGTCCGATGATTTATCCCAATGAACCATGAGTCTTGGGAGACTCGTATAAACATGTAGGTATTTATTTGATAAACACTGAACGACTCACCGAAGATTTCTTAATAGATGATACACCAACGTCAATAGGAATCTTCTCGGGTTGAGTAGCGTAGTGATTCTTTGACTTGAGATACCACTGTGGATATATGAGTTATCCTCCACACTTAGATGGCAGTCACGTCATCGATCTATTTAGATCAGACCTCCACCTGTTCGTTGGGTGTGGACTCATGCTCATGATATCCTGTGAGTATCAAGAAAGGATCCGTCAGTTCTGTGTACAGAGCATATGTAGTCCATTTGTGATTAGCAATCTGTTAAATCTATGACCATAGTATACTTCGGAAGTGAGTTCCGAATGTTATTTAGATATTGCTAATAGATACGTCGACGAGATTATTCCTATAGATATTTGACGTTTATATCTATATCTCTGGGATAATCTGGATACCTGTGACAAAGGGATTATACGTATGCAGTGACCTCGACCTGTATGATTCAGCGAGTTTATCCGTGGTCGTCATAATTTACGGGTGGGTGAATTATGGACACGAAATTGGATTTCGTGACGGATATGCATGAATCTAGAGAGTCTCACTAATGAAATATACTCGTAGAGCACTAGAGCAACTGTTATGAATAATACTAATTATTTATAACTCGTTTAATGGTTAAACGAAAAATACATGCAATCGGGTCTTGATCGTCATTTCCGAATTAATGTGTATTTGTATTTAATATTTGATATTATTTAATACACATTAATTAAATATCAAATTGTGATATTTAACATATATCATTAATATATGTATTTGTGATATTTAATGTAAATATAATACATATATTTGAGATATTTATATTTATTATTTAATTATTTAATTGTTAAATAATTAATTAATTAATATTACAAATATCTTTGTAATGATTTAGCTTTTAATTTGGCTTGATATCATTGGCACACATTTTTTGTTCACTTTATTAGAGGTAAAGGTTATCTTTAATTTTGTAAAAATGTGGACCAATTAATATTGAACAAAATGAATAATTGTTATTCAATTTTGAAAGCCAATAATCGGCAATTACAAAAATAAAAAAAAGGCAAAATTGGTTTGTGATTTCCAGGGAGCTATATACATGCCCAAAAACAGTAAGCAAAGAGAGAACACAAGTTTAACAAAATTGCAAAGTGAGTTGAGAGAGTTTTGAAGGAAAATCAAAGAGAAAAGCTTAAGGATTTTGGAAATTTTGTAAGTAATTATCAATTTCCTTCAAGATATAAATTGTTTCTATTTATCTTATTTTCAATTGTGTTGCTAAGATTAATTTCTCTACTCTTTAGTTTGTAATTAAATTTGTTGGATGTGATTAGCATGTGTAATTAATTTATAGAGCTTATTAGTGTAATTAAGCTTAATAGATTAATTAGAAATTTAAAGTTGTCATTCTAGAGTTGATTAGCCATTCATAATTAACCTAGAATTGTTCTTGATTAATTTCATGATGGTGAGACTTGATTGGTGTGGTAATTGAATGATTAAAGTATTGAATTTTGTCAATTTAATGTAAATTGTCCAATTTGAGTAATTTGTGAAATTAGGGTTCTTAACCCATTCAAATTTTGGGGCTTTTCATATATATGATATAATTTGATGTATGCCAAATTTTGGATTGATTGGATTTGTTCTTGATGTGTTTTGAACAAATTGTGCCAAATTGCAATTAATAAAAGTTCTGGGCTGTTTTCGCAAATTATGGAAAATTCTGGGCATTTTCGGAAATTCTGGAAAGTTTCTGGATTTGAGTTGTAAATTGTAAAAATTATTTTGGGATTGATTTGCAGTCAATTAAATATGTATTTAAATATTTAAGGACCAAAATGATTAAATTGTAAAACTTTGGGGTCTCATAGTAATTAATGATAAATCTGATTTTTCAGATAAAAATTCATTTTTTTTATTAATTGAGTAATTAGAATAAATTAGTTTATTTTAATTGTTCAAGAAAAATATTTATCGGAAATTGTTACGGAGTGAAAATACGCGAAAAAGGCATTACCGGGTAACGGCTGCCCAAACAGTGAACTGGGCACTGTTCGGGCAGCCCACAAACTGTCCAAATATTTTTGGGGCTGACCTGGGCAGTCCCCATGAGCATTGGTCGGTCGGTTCGGCCGGAATCGCATTTTATGCTATTTTGCGGAAAAACATTTTCGCAAAAGTTTCACTATGTTTCTATATTATTTATGTCGTTATATGATATCGAATAAATTTATTTAGGTGAAATATGAATGAATTATTAATATTTGATATTGAATAATTTGTTCGTAAGTTTAAAAATTTTAAACTATGATTTCGCCCGAACAACGCTTCTTCCGCTGTGCCTCTCTGATTTGACCCCAACAACATATATTTGAAATATTATTGTACTTGTAAATTGAAGTGTGATATTAAGATTGAACGTCTATGATATTCTATTGAGAAAGTGATTAAGGAAATTTTATCAACAAAGCGATAAGAGCCTAAATAGGCAGTGATTTAAGTGGTTACACTCGACTCCCTCATCCTCTGAGAATTTTCCTTTATTCATCTATCATAAGAAACCTTAGTCACAAATTCAAGGACTTGTGTTATTTAGTACTACTGTCCAAGATAACAACAAGTTGACTCTTAGTGAAACACTTAAACAAGATTATTTGTTTGATCGTTGTGTGATTTATTTTTTGTAGACTTATTTATTACTATTACATTTCCAGTTATACATGGCTAGCAGAAATATCACAGTACCAGTCACTAATGGAGAGATACCGGATAAGTTTGGTGGAACAAACTTCAAATAGTGGCAAAATAAAATATTGTTATACCTGACAACGCTGCAGTTGGCTAAGTATCTCAAAGATCTGTGGAGGGAGAAACGAAAACAGCCAAGCAACTGCGAGAAGAGACATGGTTGTCAGTCGAATTCTTGTGCAAGAACTACCTCTTGGGAGGACTTGACAATACCATATATAATGTGTACCAAGGCAGGACTTCTGCGAAGATTGTCTGAGAATCTCTCGATAAGAAATACAAAACCGATGATGTTGGACAGAAGAAATTTATCAAGGGTAGGTTCCTCGACTACAAGATGATAGATTCAAGGACGGTGATGTCTCAGTTAGGTGAACTACATTTGATCATTCATGAAATATTGGATGAAATAATGAAATTATGCGAGACGTTTCAAGTTTGCATAATTATTGAAAAAGTTCCTCCATCGTGGAAGGACTTCAAGAGCTATCTGAAACACAAAAAGAAACAGATGAGTCTTGAGGACCTTGGAGTTCGATTGAGGATCGAAGAGGACAACGAGAAGTCTGAGAAGGCTAGCTACAAGACTATTGAGTCTAAGGCCAACATCTTCGATGGTGGAAAATGTTGGGAAGCGGTCGCAAGTGCGCAACGGAAAATTATGATGCCGCTATCCATTTGCCCAAGACCCATTTGTTTTGATTATTCTACAAGCCTAGGCATGTTACTATATATTCTAAGCATAAAACTCATAAAACATGCAAAGAACATAAACCTAAACATGCTAACTATCATAAGATCTCTAATTAAAATAAAGAAAGAAAAAGACTTACTTGAACCGAAGACTCCTCCAGTCCTCCCTCCAATCTACAAGCTTTTCTCGAACTCAGCAAGCTCTTCCACGTTCCAAAGAGCCACCCAAGTGTGTGGCCTCCAAAGGTGCACACACCAAAGCCAAAACTCATCGGCAAGACTACGCCTTGAGTGCACATGTATTTTGCCATTGGTGTTAGCCTAGGCAAATACCTCAAAACTTTTAACTTGAGATTCCTCTAGTCAATTAGACTTAAGGATCCTCAAAATCAGTGGCTTACTCTTAAAATTTAGAGTTGTTCACTTATATAAACCCAAGATATGAAATGTTTTGTTTAAAAATTTGTAAAGAATTCTTTGGGTTTATATAGGTGCTCCAAAGACAACAAAATTAATTAAGAATCCGATGTGGGATAAATGCTAATTTAATCTTAGCCATTGGATCTTAATTTAGTGGTTTAATGAGATTATAAAACCCTAATAAGAGTTTGGGCCGAATTGGAATTCAAAAAAAATGAAGCGCCATCTACGCCCTTTATTTATTTATTTATTCCAATTCCCAAAGTGCCCCTATCGTCATTCACCAATCCCTAAGCCACTATGGAACCTCATAAATGATCTGTTCAATAATTAAACAAATTGGACCATTTATGAACAATTCATACATAAATCATATATGCTGTTAAATTTGTACTGTGCACCGTTAACCATTGATTTCGACTTTGTTGTGTGTGACCTTTTGGGTTCCCCTCAAGTTGGACATGAAATGAATCGTGATAATTTAATCGAACATAAATTATCTTTCGATTAGATGGTCGTTCGATTTTAATCGAGAAGGAAAGATATATACCCATTCTGTATGCGATTTACATATGATATGGTCTCTCGCCTCATTGTATCCCCACATTTTGACCTAGGGTACGGAAAATGTCTACCCATATGGTCAAAGGTATGATGCTGATAGTGTCATGAATCGTGCTAACCTAAGAATCTCACATGATTCTTCCGCTGCAGCCACAGTCTCAAGTACTGATCACACATATCAACCCGCGAACTAGAATACTACTTTATAAGAAAATATTATCCGAGAAAGTGGTGATTCTCTGTTGTATCTTTACAAACTTCATGTGTTTCAACAAATGACTCAATCATACCCTTATGACCGGATCTTTTGAACCGGGGAAGGAGAATGTCAAAGTTATTTGATCCACATATAAGATTGTAAAGACCTCAAGTCTAAGGACTAGTCATACAATCGATACATGAAAGTTCTCACAGACACATGTGATAAACACTCCATATGAAAACTTTCGGCGGTCAGTTCGATGGACACGAGCAACTCATGCATCCATGTGATACACCAAGCGGACGAATCTCCGCTAGTAGCCTATGAGATCGGCTACCCCACTTAAGGGCGAATCATATCATCATGCTAGTCTCTCCGCTTTGTGAACGACCAGATTATTCACAAAACTATGACTAGGAACGTTTGAGAGTAATGATTCTCATAAGGCGTGGAAGCCATCATCTTATTACTCCAAGGGCTTTATTACAGTGTTTGATGATTCATATAATTTATGTAAGACACTTATAATAAAGATTGCCATTTTATTAATTAATGAAAAATATTACAAATACATGTACATATAGCCCATCCATAAGTTGGGTATATGGCATATCCCTTACAATCTCCCACTTGCACTATAGCCAACTGGTATGAATCTGGACACCATACTATTGGGTGTGCCTATCATGCTTTTGTTGAGTCAGCCCTTTAGTCAGAGAATCTGTAAGATTATCTTCTGTGGGTATTTTCTCTATAATAACTTTTTTTCTCTCAATAATCTCCTTGATGAGATGAAATCGCCTGAGTACATGCTTGGATTTCTAGTGGGACATTGGTTCATTTGATTGAGCAATGGCGCCCGTGTTGTCACAGTACATCGTGACGCCATTCTTTATCGCGGGAAGCACTTCCAGCTCTGTGATGAACTTCTTTATCCAGACTGCTTCTTTAGCTGCCTCAGATGCTGCAATATACTCGGCTTCAGTGGTGGAGTCCGCTGTAGTTGACTGCTTTGAGCTTTTCCAACTGACAGCTCCGTCATTCAAAGTAAACAGATATCCTATTTGCGATCTGCTGTCATCCCTATCGGTCTGAAAGCTCGCATCACAGTAACCAATGACTTTCATCTCAGAACAATCTCCGTATATCAAGAACACATCCTTAGTTCTTGTCAGATACTTGAGGATTATTTTAACAGCTGCCCAGTGTTGCTCACCAGGATTTGCCTGATACCTGCTCGTTATGCTAAGAGCATAAGAGACATCGGGTCTTGTACATAGCATGGCATACATGATCGATCATATTGCTGAAGCATAAGAGATCATACTCATACGCTCTCTATCTGAAGGAGTATGTGGACATTGCTCCTTAGATAATTTGATTCCATGACAAGTAGGTAAATTACCTCTTTTGGAATCTTCCATTTTGAATCTTTTCAAAACTTTATCTATGTATGTAGATTGAGAAAGTCCTAACAACCTCTTAGATCTATTACGGTAGATCTTAATGCCGATGATGCAGGCTGCTTCTCCCAAATCTTCCATGGAGAAATTCTGAGATAACCATTGCTTGGTGGCTTGCATCATGGGAATATCATTCCCGATGATTAATATGTCATCGATATATAATACAAGAAATATAACAGCACGCCCACTACTTTTCCTGTAAACACAAGGCTCGTCTACATTTTTGATGAAGTCAAATTCTTTGATTGTCTCATCAAATCGTATATTCCAACTTCTGGAGGCTTGCTTGAGTCCATAAATGGATCAATTAAGCTTGCATACTTTATTATGATCATCCTTAGATGTAAACCCCTCAGGTTGTGTCATATAGACTTCCTCTACGAGGTTCCCATTAAGGAAAGCTGTTTTGACATCCATTTGCCAAATCTCATAATCAAAGTGTGCAGCTAATGCCAATAAAATTTGAATGGACTTTATCATTGCAACAGGCGAGAAGGTTTCGTCATAGTCAATTCTTTGGATTTGTCTATAAAATTTCGCCACCAACCTAGCCTTATAGGTTTGGATGTTGCTTTCTGCATCAGTTTTACGCTTGTAAATCCACTTGCAGCCTATGGGTTTTATCCATTCGGGTGCATCCACCAAGTCCCAGACTTGATTCTGATACATAGAGTCTATTTCAGATTTCATGGCCTCAAGCCACTTGACTAAATCAATGTCACGTATTGCTTCGTCATAACTGGTGGGATCATCATTATCAATGACCTGATCATGTTCCTCATCAATATGGAAACCATATCTTTCAGGCTCATATCTTTCCCTACCAGACCTTCTAAGTTAATAACCTTGTAGTTGTTCAATCGCTGCCCTTTTGAGGGGCCTGGGGTTTAGTTCTATGTTAGTTTTTTCTTCTCGTACCTCATCGAGGTCAAGTCTACTCTCACTATATTTCTTGAGAAGGAATTCATTCTCTAGAAATTTAACATTTCGTGAGACAAATGTTCTTTGTTCATTTGGGACGTAGAACACGTATGCTCTTGAGTTCAAGGCATATCCTACAAACTTACATTTAACTGCCCTATCATCCAATTTGTTAGTTTGTATGAGCTTAACATATGCGTCACATCCCTAAACTCTTAGATAACTAAGACTAGGACGTTTCCCAGACCATAACTCATATGGTGTTTAACTAATAGTTTTGGAAGGAACTTGGTTTAGTATTAGTGTTGCAGTTTCTAAAGCAAGACCCCAAAATTAAAGAGGTAGATCCGTGCATGGCATCATTGATCGGACCATATCTAATAATGTTCGATTTCTCCTTTCGGAGACCCCATTATGCTGTGGAGTTCCCGGAGGAGTCCACTGGGAAACAATGCCATTTTCTCTCAAGTAATCTTGAAATTCGTTACTTAAGTATTCACCACCTCGGCCAGACCTTAGTGAATTAATACTTTTATTAAGCTGGTTTTCTACTTCAGCTTTGAAGTCTTTGAATTTCTCAAAGGCTTCAGATTTGTACCGCATAAGGTACACATACCCATATCGCGAGTAATCATCGATAAAGGTAACGAAGTAGGAGAATACACCTCTAGCGGTGACTGACATTGGTCCGCATACATCAGAGTGTATGAGTTCTAATGTCTCCGCTGCACGCTGTCCTTTACCTTTGAAGGGTAATTTGGTCATTTTACCAAGTAAACAAGACTCACAAGTTCCATAAGGTTCATATCTGAAGGGTCTGAAATACCCATCCTTATGTAGCTTAGTTAATATTGTTTCATTGATATGACCTAAGCGATTGTGCCATAGAAGTGATTCAGTGAGATTATTCGAGTTAACGTTGTATATATTAGAGGTTGAACATTCTTTGTTAGTTTGTATGACATAGATACCATTATTCAAAATACCATCTCCATATTTTATTTCATTGAAATAAATAGAACATTCATTACAACTTATTAGGCATGAAAAGCCTTTATTACAAAAAGAAGGAATTGAAATGATGTTCTTTACTTGAGAAGACACATAAATACAATCTTCTAAGTCTAAAACTAAACCATTCGGCAAAACTAATGAATAAGTCCCCACGCACAATGCAGCCAGTTTTGCTCCATTACCCATGTGTAAGTCAACCTCCCCATGACGGAGTCTCCTACTGTTTCTCAGGCCCTGCACATTGTTACACAATTGAGTCCCACAACCGGTGTCAAGCACCCAAGTAGAAGGTTCAGAGTTTTGAGAATATAGTTCAATCATATACAACATACCTGAAGCATTGGGCTTATTGGCCTCTTGGGCTTCCCTAGCTTCCTTGGCTTTCAAGGATCTGCAGTCTTTCTTCCAATGACCATTCTTTCCACAAAAGAAACATTTCCCCTTTCCTTTTTTCTTCTCCACCTTACCATTGGGCTTTAGGTGATCTGGAGCCTTGGCCTTGCCCTTAATTTTCTTTGGGCCTCATGGCTTCAGGTCCGTACCCGTAAGCATGACATAGGTTTTAAGCTCCGGTTTCAAGTCCTTCTTTGCTTGCTTTATCAGATTGTATAATTATGCTAAAGTAGATTCTTTATTAGACAGATGAAACTGCATAATAAAGTTAGAGAAGTCTTTTGGTAAGGACTGAAGAATTAGATCGTGACCTATCTCATGATCCATGATGAACCCGAGGTTGGCCAATTTTTCAATGTTGCCAATCATCTTAAGCACATGTCCACTAATAGATCCTTCCTTATACCTTTTTTCGAATAAAGCACATGACACTTGAAATCTCACGGTATGAACGTAAGTTGCATACAACTCCTTCAAGTGAAAGATGATGGTTTGAGCATCCATATCTTCGTGAGCTTTCTGAAGTTCGTCCGACATAGAGCCAAGCATTATGCAAACTTCTTGTTCATCATCATCGACGTGTTTCTTCCAAGCATCAAATGTATTTTAGTCAGCATCTTCTGCGGGTTCATGGGGAAATGGTCTTTCAAGAACATAGAAAATCTTTTCTTGTCGTAAGACAATTTTAAGGTTTCTAAACCAGTCATTGTAGTTGTCCCCTTTGAGCTTATGCTCATCAAGGATGAAACGAAGTGATAATCTGTTTGCCATTTGGATGTTTGTGAAATATTTTAACCCACCTGTTAAGAGAGAATGTTAAAATTAGGAATATGTTTTCATTAATGTTTCATAATAACATGGGTTTTTAATATTATGAAGTTGCTCTCACTCAATTATTTTAAAATTTTAAGCAAATCGCATCAACCCAAATATGATGGATTTCTTGTGGGCAAGGATCCCATTATCATCATTTCATAACTCCGACTAGGGCCAGTCGTTATAAAATACGATAATTAGGTAGGTTCCCAACCAATTTATGATATAAATCACAATTCCTTGATCATTGGGTTGGGCAATCAAACATGCCATAGCTTATGCTAGTCCTTATGGACACCCAATCTTTGCCACTAAGTTATAAGACCACGCCTAAGGGTCGCTGCGTCTTATGACTCAGAAAAGTCAAACAATTGTCAATAGTAAGATTTTGGGACAAATTAATATTGGTCAGTCTGGTAAAACCTAGTCTTGCCAATACGGTTTAAGCCATTTGGGTCTATACTTTACAATGGGAGGCAAATTTTAGACTTAAATTATTATTGAGGATTTTAGCAAGTTTAAGTGAATAATTGTCAAATGGATTCCTCCATTGAAAATTCCCCATAGGGAGGGTGGAGCGAACTCTCTTAAATACCCTTACCTCTTAGGCTCTTATTGGATTAGTGACATGAATAAACAATAGATCCTCCAAATTAATCTAACACTTTAAATATGCTTTAAGGTAAGCCTTGAGTAAATGATTATTTAGATGTCTTCACAGCTTTTCCTTTTGGCTATAAAAAGGTAGTGAGTGAAGGAAGACACCAAATCATTATCTAACTCTAGTAATACCTTTGGTTAAATTAACTTTAGTTTGAAATGTTTTATTAACGCTTTGGTCCCACCCCACTTGTATCTTTTATAATGTATTTTATTATAAACAAGTGATTTATATTTATTAGCCTTAAAGGTAATAAATCTCTAAGTTCATCATGGAATAATTACTTAGCTAAGGGATAAACAATACACTCTCTATTTCCTTAGAAAGTCTCTAGATGCTTGCACCCTAAAATAATCATGACAATTCTAATCATATATAGAATCATCAAGCATATGAGTTTTAATATGTTGGAATTATTTTAAAAATTTGTAAAGAATTCTTTGGGTTTATATAGGTGCTTCAAAGACAACAAAATTAATTAAGAATCCGATGTGGGGTTAATGCTAATTTAATCTTAGCCATTGGATCTTAATTTAGTGGTTTAATGAGATTATAAAACCATAATAAGAGTTTGGGCCGAATTGGAATTAAAAAAAAATTGAAGCGCCATCTGCGCCCTTATTTATTTATTTATTTATTCCAATTCCCAAAGTGCCCCTATCGTCATTCACCAATCCCTAAGCCACTATGGAACCTCATAAATGATCTGTTCAATAATTAAACACATTGAACCATTTATGAAAAATTCCTACAGCAATCATATATGCTGTTAAATTTGTACTGTGCACCGTTAACCATTGATTTCGACTTTGTTGTGTGTGACCTTTTGGGTTCCCCTCAAGTTGGACATGAAATGAATCGTGATAATTTAATCGAACATAAATTATCCTCCGATCAGATGATCGTTCGATTTCAATGACCAAGGTTGACATATAACAACATGCCAAGGCCCCCAAATGAGAAGTAAAGATATATACCCATTCTGTATACGATTTACATATGATACAGTCCCTCGCCTCACTGTATCCCCACCTTTTGACCTAGGGTATGGAAAATGTCTACCCATATGGTTAAATGTATGATGCTGATAGTGTCATGAATCGTGCTAACCTAAGAATCTCACATGATTCTTCCGCTGCGGCCACAGTCTCAAGCACTGATCACACATATCAACCCACGAACTGGAATACTACTCTTATAAGAAAATATTATCCGAGAGAGTGGCGATTCTCTGTTGTATCTTTACAAACTTCATGTGTTTCAACAAATGACTCAATCATACCCTTATGACCGAATCTTTTGAACCGGGGAAGGAGAATGTCAAAGTTATTTGATCCACACATAAGATTGTAAAGACCTCAAGTCTAAAGACTAGTCATACAATCGATACATGAAAGTTCTCACAGACACATGAGATAAACACTCCATATGAAAACTTTCGGCGGTCAGTTCGATGGACATGAGCAACTCATGCATCAATGTGATACACCAAGCGGACGGATCTCCGTTAGTAGCCTATGAGATCGGCTACCCCACTTAAGGGCAAATCATATCATCATGCTAGTCTCTCCGCTTTATGAACACCCAGATTATTCACAAAACTATGACTATGAACGTTTGAGAGTAATGATTCTCATAAAGCATGGAAGCCATCATCTTATTACTCCAAGGGCTTTATTACAGTGTTTGATGATTCATATAATTTATGTAAGACATGTATAATAAATATTTCCATTTTATTAATTAATGAAAAATATTACAAATACATGTACATATAGCCCATCCATAAGTTGGGTATAGGGCATATCCCTTACATAAAAGGGTATCAAAAAGGGAAAAAATAGTGGAGCTGATTCTTCCCAAGAAAATAAGAAGTTCAAGGGGAAGTGCTACATCTGTGAGAAATGCGGTTACATGGAAAAAGACTGCAGAGATAAGAAGTCTCAAGACAATGGCAAGAAAAGGAAAAATGAGGCCCATGTCACTGAGGATGAGAAGCTAACTGATGTGATCTCAAAGATAATCCTCTCAATAGTTGTAACAGAAGACAAATTGATTGAGAATCCGAGAGAATGATGGATAGACACTGGGACTACTCGCCATATATATGCAGACATCAAAATATTTTCCTCATATCAGAAGATCGATGGTGGCGGTCACCTGACTATGTGAAACTCGTCGACCTCCAGAGTGGTTGGACAAGGCACAATAGTTCTAAAGATGAAATTCGGGAAGGAGCTTACATTGAAGAATGTTTTGCACGTTCCTGATATTCGAAAGAACTTGGTTTCGGGCTCACTCCTAAGCAAAAATGGTTTTAAGCTTGTATTTATTTATGACAAGTTTTTACTATCTAAGAACGATGCGTATGTTGGAAAATGATACCTCACTGAGGGTTTTTCCAAGTTCAATGTAATAACTGTCAATCGACACAGTGCTAATAATAAAACTACATCTTCTACTTATATTATTGAGTCACAAAATATATGTGTAACATCCCCAATTCGGGTGATGCTACTGGTAGGGAGTAGACTGTATTATCCCCTTGAGCCTCTTTCTTTCTGAAAGCTGCTATTCTTATTTTATATATAAATTCATACATGGGACCATTGCCCAACTCATCAACCATGAATGCATAACACTTTTCATACTAAGTACTCAGTTTTAATACACATTGCAACTTTGACAGTGATCACTTATAATGCATTACATATGTAATCTATACTGTATATAACATATATGCTACATGACATTTCTTGACTCTGACTGAACTGAACTCTGTCCCTGACTTGACCTGGTGGACCAACTCCCTAGTGACTGCTATCAGTATCCATCCTCTCGAGCTCGTCCTCAAAGTAACTTGCAAAAAAAAAAAAAAGAACTGGGAGTGGGGGGTTAGATCATTTGAACGATATAAGTGAGTGGACGATTAAAACAAAAACCGATGTGCTTTTATAAAAACTTTTAGTTCTAAAACCGAAATGTCACCAGAAAATCATCTTTTTCTGAAAACTCTTTTCTTTTCTAATACATCACTTTTTGTAAAACTTATCTTTCTGGAAAAGCTTTTCTGTCTGTAAAACTCTGAGACTTTCGAAAGTACTAAATTTTCTTTCTAAAACTCTTTAATAAAAATTCTATTTCTAAAAACTGCATCTCTGAAAACCTTTTCTCTGAAAATATGCCACTGAAATCTATCTCTGAAAAACCTGATGCATTGGGGCGTTACGTATCGTCGCCCCCCCCCATACGCCTCATTAGTGGTCTTGAGGAGTTATGTATCACCGTTTCTCAATTCACTAAACTAGAGCCAAAAGTACGGATCTATGCTACTGTCTGACCCTGAACTAGGATCTATGGGCATCTTTCATCCTTAGTCTTGAACTAAGATCTGGGGGCGTTACGTATCGCCGTCCCCCCAGTGCTCTGCATGTGCACATGTTATATCCATCAATTTCATATCTGAGTCAAGTTACATACTGAGGTGGGTTTTTCCCCATGCCTCGAAAACATAAAATCATGCTTTAAAAACATCTATTTTCTAAACCATTTCTTAAAACCTGCTTAATCAAAATATAACTGAAAATGAACTTGGCTAAGGCTCTAAATGCGAAAAAGTAAGTCTGATATGATAAATAACATAATGAAAGTCATCTTAAGGGAAACGTGTCCACTCATGGATCTTGAAATCTGGCTGGTTTTGTATCCATTCATTGAAGAAGAATGTGGAACCTGTTGAAAATCTGTAATAAAAAACTTAATTAGCATTTAAGTTAGAATAGGCTTCAGAACTTGGCTAAGTTGATTAGTACTTCTAAATGTTGGGGTTGGTGCTCAGAGCGCCAATCCGGACTGTATTTATGTCTGATTCATGAATACGAACATCCCCTTATTCCATAATATTACTTATTTATGGTTGCACCTCTTGTTCTTATATACGTATTCGATCTGATTACGATTAGATTGAAACCAAATGTGGTTTAGTGATATGTATATATTAGACAAAGGCCCGATAATATATAATGCAGTACACAGTTACAAAGTTAGTTTGTAATTGACATTGGGAAGTGTCACTGCTATATGTATATTATCAAACATAGTTCCTGGTCAAGATTTGCTAACACGGGTCGGTTAGTCAAATCCGTTGAGACCAGTACATGTCGTATATCGAGACTTGGTCCGATGGTTTATCCCAATGAACCATGAGTCTATGGAGACTCGTATAGACGTGTAGGTGTTTATAGTGGATAAACACTGAACGGGTCACCGAAGATTCTTAATGGATGGTACGCCAACGTCAATAAGAATCTTCTCGGGTTGAGTAGCATAATGGTCCTTTGACTTGAGACACCACTGTGGATGTATGAGACATCCTCCACGCTTAGATGGCAGTCACGTCACCGATCTATTTAGATCAAACCTCCGCCTGTTCGTTGGGTGTGGATCGATCCTCATGATATCCTGTGTGTGTCAAGATAGGATCCGTCAGTTCTGTGTACAGAGCATAGGTAGTCCATATATATTTAATAGTCTGTTAAATCTGTGGCCACAGTATACATCAGAAGTAAGTTCCGAGTGTTATTTAAAGATTGCTAATAGATACGTCGACGAGATAATACCTATAGAGATTTGACGTTTACATCTATATCTCTGGGATTATCTGGATACCTGTGACGGAGAGATTATACGTATGCAATGACCTCGACCTGTATGATTCAGCTAGTTTATTCGTGATCATCATAATCTACGGGTGGATAGATTATGCACATGAAATTGGATTTCGTGACGGATATACCTGAATCTAGAGAGTCTCAATAATGAAACATACTCGTAGAGCACTAGAGCAACATTTATGAATAATGATGATTATTTATAAATCGTTTAATAGTTAAACGAAAAATACATGCGAACGGGCCGAACCGTCATTTCCTAATTAATGTGTATTTGTATTTAATATATGATATTATTAAATACACATTAATAAATAGTCAAATAAAAGGTATTTGACATATATCATTAATATATGTGTTTGAGATATTTAAAGTAAATATATTTGATATATTTGTATTTAATTAATTAATTAATTATTTAATTGTTAAATGATTAATATAATTAAAATATAAATATATCACCAAATGATAAAGTTAGGAAATGATTATAATGTAAATGTTTGACTTTACATTAAAGGAAAAGGTTGTCAAATTGATTTTGACTTCTTAAGATATTTGTTCAAAATTGTTTGAAAAATAAAAATATCTTTTTTCCTTTATTTCTTTATAATTTCGGCCAATACACTTAAATATAAGAGTTATATTTTTCTTAGTTGCATTTGTTGACTTAAAATAAATATCAATAAAGTTGTTATTAGATATTTGTATTAAGTTAAGCAAATTAACTTGAAATGAAATTGATGTATATGCTTTACACAATTTCGGCCAAGTGAAGAATTGTGCACAAGTATGTAATATTTTCATTTTCATTTCATTTCATAACCTAATACACTTTAAAAGAAAAACTCCATTAATGGAAGCAAAAGAAGCTTGTGAGAAAGAAAGAAGAAATCAAAGAAAGCTTGGATTTTAGTGAGTTTTTCCAACTTGCTATTAGAAAGGAAAATGTTCCTTAGGATCTAGGCTTTAAAATATGATGTTCTTAGGTTATTTCTTTCTTTATTCCTTGTGTTTTTGTTGATGGAAGTTTTGATGGAAGTGTTGAGCATGTATGATGAAGGAAGGTTGTGACTATTGTAGTTATAAGCTTTCTTTTAAGGTTTTGGAAACCGTGTTGCTAATCTAGAGTTGTTGACCCACTATTAGATGACCTAGATTTGATCTTGAGTTGTTTCATTGTGTTGAGACTTTGATTGGATGGAAGAAAGATGATTGAAGTGTTGGATTTAACCAATTTGGTCTAATTTGTCCAATTTGAAGAAATTGAAAAATTAGGGTTCATGACCAATTCCAAATTTGGGGATTTTCATATATGTTGTGTATTTGGATGTGTATATGATGCATATAAATTTTCATGTTCATTGGATTACATCTTGATGTGTTTTGATGCATGAAATGACAAAGTGCACACTTTGGCACCAAAGTGGTGTATTCGGCCAAGGAGTTAGAATTTGGGGATTTTGGTGCTTTTGGTGTTTTGATGTTTTGAAAATGCTAAGTTCATCTTAGAAATGATTTAGAATCATTCAAAATTGATTAGATCAACTTCGGACTAAAATGGACAAAATACCAAAGTAAGGGTAATTTGGTAAATTCACTTAAATATGATTTATTGAATTTTATTTCATAATTTGATTATTGGAATATTAAATAAATATGTTTATTTAATTAATCCGAGAAAAATTTTTGAAATCGGAAAATACGATTTTCCACCGCTTCCGCTGCGTTACCGGATTTAGCCCCTAAAAACCCCTACACTAAATGCTATCACTACAAGGCTTATCATGCTTGTGATACGATAAAACATGAGTTTATGATTTGATATGAGATCTGTAGGGTGGTCTCTAACATGCTAGGGTGAAACTGGAATGAACTAAAATTGGTTGGGGAAAATTTTGATCACGCGCCGCGATACTACTTCTTCGATGTCGCTACGCTTAAACTTGTTGAAGAACTAGAGAGCATCCTATGTCTACGCATCGTGACACGAGTCCCTGCGTGTCACGACGCTCACAAATCCATAAACGAATATGAAACAATTCACAGTATGCGTCGCGACGCTGACCCTTGGGCATCACGACGTTAGACTGTTTTCCAAGATTCAAAACTTGCTTCCCCAAAATCCATCTTACCCCAAATGCATTACCAACACCTTTATATCACAACCATCACATAATCCATTCCATTAAACTTTAACTTCATATATTCTATACCAAGTTATCCTTCTCAAATAATTCTTTAGTCTCATCATTCTTATTTTTAGCTCAACACTCAAGATTTTCAAAATTTGGTATTTAATCATACAATCAATTTCTTTATTCATTAATCACCAAAATACAATCCTTAACATGCCCATAGCTCTACTCTATCATCATACTCTTAGAAACTTACAATCTAAGTTTTGGGTTAAGTTTTCTTACCTAATTTCATTTGATTTTTTCTCATTTCTCAAGTCCTTCATAATTGCTCTCTTTCTTCTTAACTTGTTAGAGAAATGTTTGAATTGTTTCCCATTTCTTTCCTTCTTCATTCTTCATTCTTCTTATTCTTCTTATTCTTCTTCTTCTTCTCTTCTTCTTCTTCTTCTTCTTCTTCTTCTTCTTCTTATTCTTATTCTTCTTCTTCTTCTATTCTTCTTCTTCTTCTCTTCCTCACGTCTCTCTCTCTTTCTCTCAAGATTCTTGGGATGTAGGAATAATATCCATTTTTTATACTACAGGCAATTTATATTTGGTATCTTTGAAGAAATGTTTAGAAACTTTGAGAAACTTAGAGATTTCTCTAGTTAGGTCTACGATCACTATTCATCCAAAATTTTGATTTACGTTTTCGGCCTATTTCTGGTTCGAATATGGAAAAATATTCAAGTGAAAATTATTGGTCTTGATCTTAGCTTTTCGACGATATAAAATTCATAAAATTCAAAATTCGTCTGAAAAAGTTACGACTCAAATACCATGGGCTGTCCGCAGTGGAACATCGTACCATCTCGTATCGGAATCTAGAAGAATTTTCCGATTGTTCCCAAAGTCATTTCATGAGTATACATGTGTCTAAACATAATTTATATTATGTGACACTCATCCCATAGTGTAACAGTAGTTGTGACTTCCGGTCGTTACAAATTCTCCCTCTTTTAAATAGGATTCGTCCTCGAATCCTTTCTAATGTTGAGCTTGATACTACGACCTCTGATAATTTCTTGTCTTGATATACTCTATTCGATTCTTATAATTGAAAGATTAATCCTTTGAAGTCCTCTTTAGAACCCTTCATTCTCGTATAATCTACACACTATCTATAAAGAGATGTATTCGTTCACATAATTTATTATCCATAAAAATTATCCATCTCTTATTCTTCCCCTTGATGATGTCCTAACAAGATGTAACTTCATCTCTCAAGGTCTGAACCCTTGTTCTTCTCGAACTGGTGTCCAAGTGGATTACTTATTTCTATCTGACATTCTATGATTGTCTTTTACTTATTTCATTCTTTTCTTTAAGGGCTTAGTACTTCTTTAAGACTTCTTGGATAACCATTCATTTTATATTTGTCTCCACGAAAGTATATTCAACTTGTAGAATCCCAAGTAAACTTGTTGCATTCATGCTAATATGGACCTATCCACGGGTGTTCTACATGAATCGTTTATTTTCATCTATCACCTCTCTTGCTAGGGTATTACTAACTCTTATATATCGCTTGGGGCTTCTGCGATTCCTTGCAGTTAACATATCATTATTATACTTTGTACCACAGTCAGTAACCTTCTGCTTTCCTCGATTTTATGTATAACTCGAGTTCTTCACTTTTTTTTTTAAAGTATAACTCTCTTAATGGTCTTACTGAATGTATCCTTAATTTCTTTCTTATCCAACGCCTTCCCATATTGAAGGGTGATCATGTCTCATGTCGTTAGGTTTCTTCACATTCCACCATAATTTTGAAACAAAAATATACAAAGATAATCCTTGTTTTTAATGAAAACGTTCGTGCCAATACATTTCCAGTTATACTTGCTCAGTTTTAGCTTAACATTTATTCACTCGGTTTGTCTATTTTCTTATTGCTATCTTTCAATTACTTACGGGCTTCCACCTCTAAGTTCTACTGTCTTTATCTTTATATTCGTTACTAAAATAAATCTGATTATCCTTCTTTTGCACCGCCTTGTTCCCTTAACCTTCTTGTACTTATAATTTCTTTCTTCAGTTATTCCTATAGTCTCATCTTAATTTCTTTGGGCATCTTTATGTTGTTCCTCAATAATTCCATTCATAGTCATATTCTCTCTTATTGCATAGCCAAGGAACTTATAAGTTATACTTACTACTTTCCTTTTGTTTACCATCTGATAGAATTCCAATCTTATTTCGATGCTTATAAAGCCTACTATTATGTGGTATTACTTAACTAAGTAAATTTTATTTTTGTATTTGTGTACTTTTGTCATTATCTATTCATTATCTTTTCTATTGTCGTTCTCTAGGACAGTCCTATCTCTGAATATTTTAGTTGTCGTTTATCTTCTTTTCCGCTTTATTCTATACCTGGGACTTTTGCGGTCTATGTCTCTGTTTCCTAGTCCAAAGGGTATCATTCTTTACATGTTTCTAGCCGTGTCTAACACTAATCATTTTGAAATTCTGTTATTGATTGACTAATACTTTCTCTCTTAATCGACTCTTATAGACCATCTTTCTTCTAAATCTTTTACTTATCACCATTTTCTCATTCTACTCCGATTTTGTACTATGTCAGAAGATTTTATGTTTCGTTCCTACTTTTACTGCATGTCCATTTGTTTTTGGGAATATCTTTGGCGTAAATACCGAGGTCAATCTTCGCTGCTATTGTCTATCAAGGGTTTGGAGGGTGAGGCTTGTTCCTGAAACATTTCCAGTTATGCTGACCTCACTAGGTACCTGTACCATACTTGCACGTCCTGCTCATCTATAGGCCTGAGACTCTCATGTTTACTAGTGTCGGTTTCCCCACTAAGATAATTCTATTAGATGCTATATGTATTCCTTCCTATTAGTTCCTATTGTTTAACCATAGAAAGGTTAGTAAATACTACCTTTATTACGATCATTTTTCTAAAATCATACTCTCTAAAAGCTCCATTGTGCTGCCGATACATTTTTTCCTATCAGTCTCTATTGTTTAACTACCTTGAGAATTTACTTTTTATCAGAGTCCTATTATACTCCCTCTTGTTATTCCTCCTTAAGAAGCTTACTCTGCTACATATATTTCTTTCTTATCTCAGTTCATTGAACTCCTTACATCTTTATTCTCCTGAAAAACTCTATCAGCTTTGATTGCTTAGGACATTTCTACTAAATTTTTGGTTCAGGTGTTGCTCTCCATCTATTTCTTCATTGTCAGCACAATGATACCATTTATTAGTTATCTATTATACTTCTGAGAGTCGCTCTCTCTAGTCCCTTTGTACGTTTGAGCCTTAACTTCCTTAAGAGTTTCTAATTCAACGATGACTCTTAAGTTTGGCTCGACTCACTATGACTTCCAACTATTATATCTCATGCTTCTTATCTATATTCCTTTGAACTCTTTGGCTTGGCTATTTAGCCATTTCTTGACTCGTTTATCACGTCCAATGCACTTTTTTACTGGTTCTTTTCCTTACCGAGCTCTATATTGAAGATGAATACATACTTCCCGTAAGGATATATAAGTACGCATTTTTGTTATTCTCATAAGTTTGGTGATGGTCTAGTTAGGTGTCTATAAGTTTACTTAGAGGTTGAGGCTACTGAAATGGTTACTTATTATTCGTTCCATTGGAAACCACTTTAACTATATCATATCTTAGAATTCCTTAATATTTATCGAACATCCAAGGTTTTCATTTTCTTACCGTATTCAAACTACGTTGTATGTGTCACTATACACTCTAAATTTTTGTGTCATTAACCGTGTCTTTGGTAATGTTTCCACGATCTGTCTTTTAGCTCTAAGCCATGCTATCCAGGCTAGTCGTGGTTCGTCTTATGAGCTACCCTCTATACCTCTACTCTGACTATAGGTCACGGCTATGTCACTCTGATATTATTAAACGCTATAGCTCTGGCATCTAATATTACTGTCCGCATTGGTATCTTTCATTAAATCCTGAGTGTTTCTAACTTCTTGAGTCTGATCTATTTAAACTTATATTGGTCTGATCTCTGAAATCTCCTTGGTCTTTTCCAAGTAATTTGTCCGTCCTAATTCACTACTTCTGCCTTAGAATATTGGTGTCATGCAAACTGGGCTCACGCGATTATTTCTTTCTATGTTGGCATAGGTTGGGACAAATATTTTATATCTCTACGAGCGTTGTCATTTCTTGTTCTGGTATTCTATATCTTGTTGAAGCCTATTACTCATGTAAGGTAGGAATGAGATAAACTTCTACAAGACCACTTCCTCAACCAATATTACTAAGGGGTGATACCCTGGGTAGCTTAAAGTCGCATCGGTGTCGGGTCGCTTGGAAGAAAGTAGTTAATCACCTCCGCTTACGGCCTCTACTTTCTTGCTTGCGGGTCTGGGTTTAGGGCTTGTAATCTATTCTCCCTTTTTTTGACATCTCAGATCTATCGGGACTCCCATGTCTAATACCAATTCTTACCTCTCTTATGCTTCTGACTATCTTTTATTATTCGGAGGGCTTGCCATCTGTACGGGGTACTTAAAGGCTAATGATCTAGCTTGAAGGAACTTTTTAAAGAGGAAAGAAGTATTATGAAAGTGAAAAGATCTTACATGGGTCTATTTGACACTTTTACTCTTACAAAGGTTTGCTATATTCCTCTTTACTGCTATAAGTTATATTGTTCTCTTTATCATCTATTTATGTATTTCTTCCACTTACTATCTCTGGTTACTTGAGCATTTTCATATAATTCCTTACCTTTCTTTCTATCTTTCTCTTTCTCTTCCTACTTCATTGGGTAAAAATATCCTTAGAATTTTATTGTATATCTTCATAACTTGCATTGGACATTTCGAAATTGTACCGAGGTAACTACAGAAATATTTTTCAAAGAATGAAGTTGTTTCATAAGGAAGATTATTCGAATAGTTCATAAATTCTTACTAATCTGTCTATATGACTTTGAGGACGTACTTGAGGATCAGATATGACCGGCGTAAACACACACGTATAACGCAAGCGTACGTATCGTTCAAGTAGTATAAAAAGTATCGATCCCACGAGGACTGAATACCAAATCTATTAATTTTATGAGGTCAAATGATTACTAGTATCTAACAGGTTGATTGATTGATTTGAAATGGTGATGATTCTAAATTTAAAAACAAGTAAATAAAATTGCACAAAAGTAGGTTTAAGAAAATTCAATATTAAAAACTATATAGGGTTGTGAATCTTTCTAATATCTTTTAAAAGATGAAGTGGTTATTTCATGGTTGTGTAATAAATCAGTTTACTAACCTCGAACACTAAATTATGCAAAAGCCTCTGTCAATGGTCAGACGCAAATACCCAGTTTAACCCAATTGAACCATATGTCTATGTCAACCAAATTATCTGGATTCATTAAGTTTAAGTTCCAATTATGGCTACCCCCGCCCGACATGTATATGTCTATCTTGTAAGGAAATCTATTAAATGGTTATCTATCCTCAAGGAAGATCGTGGGCTATTATGTCTAAGGCTGAAACCTAAAATTCCTTTTGTCAAGTTTATTTTAGATTTACCACATCAATCTTATTGGTGATCAGACAACAAGAAGCATTAAACTTAAGACTTAATAAGTATACCTTTAAATTACCCAAACTATAAAATAACCCCTTATAAACCGGTGATATTAGAATTCATCACAACCCCAGATAACTAACTTAGTTACGACACATAACTAGGGCTAGTAAAAACTTAAATAAAATAAAAGACATAAAGTAAAATGCTGAAAAGTAAATTGTTGAAAAGAAAATGACGGAAAGTAAATGCTGAAATTAAATACCGAAAATTAAATGCTGAAAAGTAAATGCTGAAAGTAAATTACTGAAAAGTAAATGCTGAAAGTAAATTGCTGAAAGTAAATTGCTGAAAAGTAAATGCTGAAAGTAAATTAGTGAAAAGTAAATAAAGTAAAAGTACAATAAAAGAAAATGCTGAGGTAAAATGATTCATTTTTATTACTTCTATTTTAGATATCTCCCTTAATATAATATATTAACTTTGCATGATAATTACAAACCAGCCATATAGGCGGTATCCAAATTAAGTCAAATTAATAATTAATTACCAACTGACCAATCAGGCGGTATCCAGTTTAGTCAGGTTAAAACCAATTTAAATAATTACCAACCGACCAATATGGCGGTATCCTCGTTAAGTAAGGTTTTAACTAGTTTATATATTATAAATAAGGGAGATTAATCTAAATATTAGTAATAAAAGTTTTACCTTTTACCCCAGCAAAGGGGAGTTACCTCCTCATTACTGAAAAGTAAAAACTGAAAATTAAAGAAAGAAAAGTACCGTGCGTAAAAGTAAATTGCGGAAAGTAAAAACTGAAAAGTAAAGAAAAAAAAGTGCGAAAGCGGAAATTAATTACTGAAAGCTGTAAATAAACAAACAAGATACAATCTTCTTAGTATTCTTAAGGAATTCCTTAGAAGAAAGTATGAATTTACAAATGAAATGACTTGGTATTTATAGGCAAAATTTTGCCTCCATCAAATCATCCACCAAATCTATTATTAATTGCTCCACTAATTGCTCCACCAAATCCATTATTAATTGCTCCACTAATTTCTTATCATGTTTGGTGGTGATTTGATAATTTTTATTATTTATTTATTAATTTATTTATTTTTGCTTTGAAAATGATTGAAAATGACTTTAATAATTACATACAACACACTTCTGGATGGTTCATCAATTTCAGGCATGAAATATTCAGAATTCGAAATTATTTTGGCTTTCAAAGTTGTAGATCTTTGAGTATTCTTTAATCTGGAACTTGAATCCGCTCAATCCGATATCGGAATAAAAAATTATGCGCAAAATACGACAGATGCGAAAAATTGGAATTTCCAAAACTGCACTTCGTTAAAACGCCATTTCAAGTTTCCAATCTCCAAAATTAATATGTCAAGTCCAATTTTTGCTCTTATTTGACCCACATTTCATCCTAAATGATTTCATTGTGTCCCAATATTATTTTATCTGCAAAATAAACTAAAACACATCAAAACATTCATCAAACCCGAGAAACTAAACAAAATATTAAGTAAAAGGGGCGGTAAATATTGATATATTTTCCGCTCATCAGGATACTAGAGAGATAGTGCCTCGCATACTAGTATCTCGGGTATACTATGTATACATGACTCCATCACTCTACCCACTGTAGTCACTGACTCCTTAGACCATGCTCTGATACCATATTTGTAACATCCCCAATCAGGGTGATGCTACCGGCATGGAATATGCCGTACTATCATCTTGAGCCTCTGAATTTCTGAAAAATGCTATTCTTATTTTATATATAAATTCGTATATGGGACCATTTCATCAACCATGTATGCATAAAACTTTTCATACTAAGTACTCAGTTTTAATACACATTGCAACTCTGACAGTGATCACTTATAATGCATTACATATGTAATCTATATTATATATAACATATATGCTACATGATATTTCTTGACTCTGACTGAACTAAACTTTGTTCATAACTTGACCTGGTGGACCAACACCTTAGTGACTGCCATCAGTATCCATCCTCCCGAGCTCATCCTATGAGTGACCTGCAAAAAAACAAAGAACTGGGAGTGGGGGGTGTTAGATCGTTTGAATGATCAAAATGTGTGGACGATTAAAATAAAATCTGATGTGCTTTTATAAAAGCTTTTGGTTTTAAAACCGCACTGTCACCAGAAAACTAACTTTTTTCTGAAAACTCTTTTCTTTTCTGAATACATCACTTTTTGTAAAACTTTTCTTTATGGAAAAGCTTTTATGTTTGCAAAACTCTGAGCCTTTCGAAAGTACTAAATTTTCTTTCTAAAACTCTTTAATAAAACTTTTATTTCTGAAAACTGCATCTCTGAAAATCTGCAACTGAAATCTGTCTCTGAAAAACCTGTCACATGGGGGCGTTACGTATCATCGTCCCCCATACACCTCACTAGTGGTCTTGGGGCGTTACGTATCGTTGTCCCCCAAGCCACTGAACTAGATCTAGAAGTGCAGATTTATGCTATTGTCTGACCCCGAACTAGGATCTAGAGGCATCTATCATCCTTAGTCCTGAACTAGGTTCCAGGGGCGTTACGTATCGCCGTCCCCCTAGTCCTCTATATGTACACATGTTATATCCGTCAATTCCATATCTGAGTCAAGTTACATACTGTGGTGGGTTTTTTCCCCATGCCTCAAAAACATAAAATCATGCTTTTAAAAACATCTCTTTTCTAAACCATTTCTCAAAACCTGTTTAATCAAAACATAACTGAAAATGAACTTGGCAAACGCCCTAAATTCGAAAAAGTAAGTCCGATATGATAAATAACATAATGAAAGTCATATTAAGGGAAAATTTTCCACTCATAGATTTTGGAATCTGGCTGGTTTTGTATCCCTTTATTGAAAAAGATTGTGGTTCTTGTTGATAATCTGTAATCGGAAACTTAATTAGCATATAAGTTATAGAATAGGCTTCAAAACTTGGTTAAGTTGAAAAGTACTTCTAAATGCTATCACTACAAGGCTTATTATGCTTGTGATATGATAAAACGTGAGTTTATGAGTTGATACAAGATCCGTAGGGTGGTCTCTAACATACTAGGGTGAAACTGGAATGAACTAAAACTGGTTGGGGAAAATTTTGATCACTCATCGCGACGCTGCCACTTGGGCCTCGCGACACTTACACCTGCTTAAGAACCAATGAAAATCCTCTGTCTACGTGTCACAACACGAGTCCCTGGGCATCGCGACGCTCATAATTCCATAAATGAATCTGAAATAATTCCCCAGTACGCGTCGCAACGCTGGCCCTTAGGCATCGCAACGCTAGACTATTTTCCATAATTCAAAACTTGCCTCCCCAAAGTTTATCTTACTCAAATTGCATTACCAACACTTCTATATCACAACCATCACACAATCCATTCCATTAAACTTTAACTTCATATATTCTATACCAAGTTATCCTCCTCAAATAATTCTTTAGTCTCATCATTCTTGTTTTTAGCTCAACACTCAAGATTTTCAAAATTTGGCATTTAATCATACAATCAATTTCTTTATTCATTAATCACCAGAATACAATCCTTAGCATGCCCATAGCTCTACTCTATCATAATACTCTTAAAATCTTACAATCTAAGTTTTGGGTTAAGTTTTCTTACCTCATTTCATTTGTTTTTTTCCCATCTCTCAAGTCCTCCATGGTTGCTCTCCTTCTTCTTAACTTGTTAGGGAAATGTTTGAGTTGTTTCCTCATTTTTTCCTTCTTATTCTTTCTTCTTCTTTTTCTTATCTTCCTCACGTCTCTCTATTTTTCTCTTAAGATATTTGGAATGTAGGAATAACATCCCCCTTTTATACTAGGGGCAATTTTTAATTGGTATCTTTGAAGAAATGTTTAGAAACTTTGAGAAACTTAGATATTTCTCTAGTTAGGTCCACGGGCACTATTCATTGAGTTGCATTTTCAACCTATTTCTAGTTCGAATATGGAAAAATATTCAACGCGAAATTTTTGGTCTCGATCCTAGCGTTCCGACGATATAAAATTCATAAAATTTAGAGTTTGTTGATGAGCGGAAAATATATCAATATTTACCGCCCCTTTAACTTAATATTTTGTTTAGTTTCTCGGGTTTGATGAACGTTTTGATGTGTTTTAGTTTATTTTGCAGATAAAATAATATCGGGTCTCAATGAAATCATTTAGGATGAAATATAGGTCAAATAAGGGCAATTATTGGACTTGATATTTTAATTTTGGAGATTGGAAACTTGAAAGGGCGTTTTTGACAAAGTGCAGTTTTGGAAATTCCAGTTTTGCACATCTGTCGTATTTTGGGCATAACATTTTACTCCGATATGGGATTGAGCTGATTCAAGTTCCAAATTAAAGAAGAATCAAATATCTACAACTTTGAAAGACAAAATAATTTCTAATTCTGAAGATTTCATGCCTGAAATTGATGAACCATCCAGATGTGTGTTGTGTGTAATTATTAAAGTCATTTTCAAAGCAAAAAAATAAATTAATAAATAAATAATAAAAATTATCAAATCACCACCAAACATTATAAGCAATTAGTGGAGCAATTAATAACGAATTTGGTGGAGTAATTAGTGGAGCAAATAGTGGAGCAATTAATAATTGATTTGGTGGATGATTTGATGGAGGCAAAATTTTGCCTATAAATACCAAACCATTTTATTTGTAAATTCATACTTTCTCCTAAGGAATTCCTTAAGAATACTAAGAAGATTGTATCTTATTTGTTTATTTACAGCTTTCAGTAATTAATTTCCGCCTTCGCACTTTCTTTTCTTTACTTTTAAGTTTTTACTTTCCGCAATTTACTTTTACGCACAATACTTTTCTTTCTTTAATTTTCAGTTTTTACTTTTCAGTTATGAGGAGGTAACTCCCCTTTGCTGGGGTAAAAGGTAAAACTTTTATTACTAATATTTAGATTAATCTCCCTTAATTATAATATATAAACTAGTTAAAACCTGACTTAACGATGATACCGCCATGTTGGTCGGTTGGTAATTATTTAAATTGGTTTTAACTTGACTAAACTGGATACCACCTGATTGGTCGGTTGGTAATTAATTATTAATTTGACTTAATCTGGATACCGCCTATATGGCTGGTTGGTAATTATCATGCAAAGTTAATATATTATATTAAGGGAGATATCTAAAATAGAAGTAATAAAAATGGATTTTTTTACCTCAACATTTTCTTTTATTGTAATTTTACTTTTTTTACTTTTCAGCAATTTACTTTCAGCAATTTACTTTTCAGTAATTTACTTTCAGCATTTACTTTTCAGCATTTAATTTTCAGTATTTAATTTCAGCATTTACTTTCAGCATTTACTTTTCAGCATTTAATTTTCAGTATTTAATTTTCAGTATTTTACTTTATGTCTTTTATTTTATTTGAGTTTTTTTACTACCAGTAAATATGTGTCGTAACTAAGCCAGTTATCTGGGGTTGTGATGAAATCCAATATCACTGGTTTATAAGGGGTTAAATTATAGTTTGGGTAATTTAAAGGTTCATTTATTGAGTCTTAATCTTAATGCTTTTTATTAACTGGCCATTAATAAAATTGATTAGGTAAACTTAAAATGAACTTGGAAAAGAGATTTTAGGTTAAAGACCATAGACTCAATTGCCCACGATCTTCCTTGAGGATATATAACCCTTTAATAGATTTCCTTACATGATAGGAATATACCTGTCGGGCGGGGGTAGCCATAATTGGAACTTAAACTTAATGAATCCAGGTAATTTGGTTGACATAGACATATGGTTCAATTGGGTTATACTGGGTATTTGTAATCGACCATCGGAAGAGGCTTTTACATAATTTAGTGTTCCAGGTTAATAAATTAATATATTACCCAATTGTAAGATAATCACTTCATCTTTAATAGATATTGGAAAGATTCACAACCCTATATAGTTTTTAATATTGAATTTTCTTAAACCTACTTTCAAACAATTTTATTTACTTGTTTTTTTTTTTTTTTTTAAATTTAGAATTGTCACCTTTTCAAATCAATCAAACAACCTGTTAGATACTAGTAATCATTTAACCTCATAAAATTAATAGATTAGGTATTAAGTCCTCGTGGGATCGATTCTTTTTATACTACTTGAACGATACGTGCGCTTGCGTTATACGCGTGTGTAAACACCAGTCATTTGTATGAAAACGTTACGGCCCAAATACCATGGGCCGTCCGGAGTGGAACATCGTACCATCTTGTATCGGAATCTCGAAGAATTTTCCGATTGTTCCCAAAGTTATTTCATGAGTATAACATAATTTATATTATGTGATACTCATCCCACAGTAAGAATTTTCCGATTGTTCCCAAAGTTATTTCATTAATATACATGTGTGTAGGCACTGCATTTTTGCATATAAGTCCCGATGATGAGCCTCATATGGAGGCACTACCCGATAAGTTATGGAAGTCGTGGGAAACGGACGTCGGAAGGGAAAATTCAGAAATCAATACCTTGTTGGACTTAATTCGTTTGCTTAGCTTCAGGTTCGCTCATTGGATCTCTGTTTTAAAATTCAAACCTAAGACACGACACCACCAACCCACACGCCCAAGCCCACCAAAGAGACCAACCCACACGCCCAAGCCCACCAAAAAGGCCAAGCCACACGCCCAAGCCCACCAAAAAGGCCAAGCCACACGCCCAAGCCCACCAAAAAGGCCAAGCCACACGCCCAAGCCTCCAAGCCCAATCCAAAATAATTAAACACATGTTGAAATCTAAATAAATCACCTTCCCAAATTAAATAAATCAAATCAAATCACATGCCTAAACTAAATAAATCAAATCAAATCCATAAATCCATTTCCTAAACTAAAACAAATCACCTTCCTAACTTGAATAGATCTTTTCCTTGTAACACACTAATTAAAAGATATCCCCCATGATTACATGATTTCTTTCATTTCCGCACAAGGAAAACCCTAACCCACTCTTATAAAAAGGACCATAAGCCAAACCCTTCCCCTAGAGCTCAATACTCACGGCAACTCAACCCTAAACAGCCAACACCCATCTCACCTCTCTATTCTCTCTACATTCACCTCGGGCTCCCCTTGGACTCTCACTCTCTCGACCATTCAAAAGAAACCCCTAAGCACTGCCGGCTCTTCTCTTCTCTCCTCTCCCTTAGCCCCTCATCAACTCATAACTTCTCTCTCTCACCCATCATTCTCTCTGATTCAACAAACACACGCACCAGCCTTTTAACCTTACACTCCACATGGCTTCACACAAAATCAACAGACACTCGGAAATCCAACAAAGCCAACTGACACTCACGTAAACAATTGCACCCACAAAAACAAACCCTAATGGCCTCCACTCATTCGGCTCACTCTCATTAAAGACCACAAACAGCCCACTCACAAAGACACGTCTCTTACCCTCACTGACAAAGCACTATCATTCACCACGTGAACCACAATTACACACACATAAAATGCACAGCTACGTGAACAAGGCACACAACTCACATGAACCAGACAACCCTAAAACCTCTCTCTCTTCATTCGGCAGCACACACTCACGCCACTCTTCTCGGCTCCACACAATTCATGGCCGAATACTTTGAAGCACACCACCTTGACACCTGACACGCCACACACTAACAAACAAACACACATGCCACAAACTCATCTCTCAACCTTAGACCCCTCCACCGACCACAATCAAATATAAAAACAACAAACAGCAATCAAGAACCATAACAACTCTCTCTCTCTTCACGACAACTCCAAATTAGCCCTCAATTCACGTAAATCACAGCACCAAAATACTGCCAAACAACCCCAAAATATCGTAAAACTGCACCCCAAAAACAGCCATAATCACCGAAAAATTGCACCCAAAACAGTCCCTTAATCACAAAAAAAACTACATCCTAAAACAATCCAAAACAGCAATAAAAACAAAAAAAATAGCAGCAAAAATAGCAAAAATAGTAGCTCAAAACAGAGAAAACAGCAGCCTAAAGTAGCGAGGTGATGAAGGAAAACATTGAACCAGTGAACCGGAAAAGTTACGGAGCATTAACTCTTCCGACGGCTGCGTAATGCATTTCCAAGAGGCGACTTAAAAGGTAAGACTTGAGGGCACCCTTTCATTTACTCTCGTTCATCTTTTAATTATTTATTAGTATTTCTTCACATGCGTATTGTTGGTTCATGTATGTTATTGTTGTGGGATGAATGATTTTGTGCTATCTCTCGTGGTATATCGGATGGAAACCCAGACGTAAATTCCGTAGCCGAATCCGAATGGACGGTAGTGCGGTCTGAACTTGGGATACAATTCCACGTACTACTTGAGAAACACACATATTTCGTTTTATCTAATCTTGTGTTTGTCCATGGTTCATTAGAAATAGCACGTTATTTCCATGCATGATTTAGTTATTTCTTTCGCATTAGGAGCTTAATTATATCTATTCAATGTTTATGCTTAGACAATTATTATTTATTCATGTTTTCCGCATTTATCAATTTAATATGTTCATGAAATTGTGTGCTTGCCGTTATGTCGATTTACTTTTATGCATGCAAACTTAGATATAGGTTATACTCCTATGTATGCAAACTTAGATGTAAGTTTTACTCCTATGTATGCAAACTTAGATATATGTTATTCTTGCATGTGTATGTTGCGTAGACTTGGTTATATTATTGAACGAATCCGTTCATTACAAGTGGCATAAGTAAGGGACCATTCCGAACCTAACGGTTTGAGGTCTTCCCTTGCGAGGGTGAGTGCAGCCTTAAATAATTTCCCAGTTCACACTGGGTGGCGACTCTATTATTCTTCGGTTTAGTCCCCCCGGGGCTACTCCGTACTCCCGACCGGGCCGCGAGCCTGGAACAACATCACTGATTTCTGTGTCCAACAGTCTGGCGACTCCACTGGGGATTGAGAATCGGCCCCGAAATAGTGTCTTGTAATGTTTGTGATTCGTGCTTTAGTAAACCGTGTCGACAAGTGGGTTGGGTCCAAGGGGTTTAATCAAAGGCATTATTAGAGTTAGATAATGATTTGGTGTCTTCCTTCACTCACTACCTTTCTATAGCCGAAAGGAAAAGCTATGAAGACATCTAGATAATCATTTACTCAAAGCTTAACGTGATGGACTAATTTGGAGGATCTATTGTTTATTCATGTCACCAAGGCGATAAGAGCCTAAGAGGAAAGAGTATTTAAGAGAGTTCGCTCCACACTCCCTCTGGGGAATCTGCAATGAGAAATCCATTTGATAGTCAGTCATGTATCATCACTCGTTGGCACGTACCTTAGCGTATAAAAAAGGTGCGCTCACTTGGTCGCTCGAACCCTTGAGTGAGGAGACCTAGTTGTGGGCAATCCTTCGCCAGCGGGAGCCTTTGTCTACACTCCCATAAACCTACATGTGAACCATAGTTGTATGACCAATAAGAACCATCCATTCATGCTTGTGTTTGGGACTATCATCATTTGGATTCAGTTGGACATTTCGTCATGAGCTGTGAGCTTGTTGGGCCATTTAAACTGGGACGAGATTGTATCTTATGACGATTGGGCCGAAATTTTCTAAAATGTTGATGGGCCACTTTTTGTTTGGGCCCCCTATCATTTGAAGTTGTTTAGCCATGTTATTGCAAAAGTGTAAATCTGTTGGGCCTTTTTACAACTGGGACAAGTTTGCACCTCGCAATAATATGATTGAATGCTTCGAAATGATAATGGGCCAACTTGTATGAAAACCTTGATGGGCTTAGAAAATCCAAACATGATCCAAGTATGCCAGAAGCATGAGTCCGATATCCGCACTGGCTTTCATCCAGAAAGGATACACCTTGTTACGACATATTTGTATACTTTGGATGCTTCCAAGTCCATCCCCATGACCAAGATCACCAAAGACCCAATTCATCGTTTCTAGATAATGGCACGATCCCCATAATAGGCTTAGTCCATGTTATAAATGGGCGGTCTTTGTCTTTTACCGATGGAAATGGACTGAGGTAGCCAAGGTTCGCCTTTGTAACATAGGAGAGAACGATTTTGTGTACCCCACATTGGTGCATAAAATAAGCCATACCTAGGACATAAATGGACTTACCACGAGTGTGAGAGATATAAGGTCGGAAGGATATATGTTGTTTTGATAACCACTTGCATCTCATGCATCTCGTGCATACACGCATCATGTTTACCCATGTGTCTTAAAAGTCATCATAGATATCCGCTGGGTTAGAAAAAAAGAAGACGAGTTTAGCAAACATGGATATCGGGGAAAAGGAAACCGAGGAATAGAAAAATTTACGGCAAGGATAGAAAAACCATTGAGAGGCCATCAGAAAAAAAAAGAAAAAAATTGTTTGTTCTTAGTCCTTAATAGTTAGGCATAAGTCCAATGATGAAATCGTTTTCTTTAGGGTGAAATCTTAGAAACGATAAACTCTTGATGTGCTTTTATCTGATACTTTGAGTAATTGATCTATGTTAGACTCGTAAGCACTTGATTATGGTTCTTAGCAGCGAAAACCTGAGTAGTTAGCAAAGTGACTAGTTGAAGAAATTGTAGGTCGGCGAATGACCGTTTGCCTACATATCTATCCTGATTTGCTTGTATTATGATGTGTGGTATGGTTGAGAATAAAAGAAAAGTCTCTAAAGAAAAGAATTAAACCACCTATAACCGACAAGCATGAAGCTACCCATGGGCGAGTATTAGGACCACCATGAGGAGAAATGCTACCTTAAAGGGTAGGTGTGTTGAAAAAAAAAGAAAAAAAAGAAAAAAAAAAAAGAAAAAAGAGAGAGACAAAAGAGAAAGAAAACCATACCCCATTGAGCACAGAAAAGCAACTGCAGGCATAATTGAGACATCTAGTTTGGTTTGACCCATCGTTCCCAATTTTTTCATGAAATCATTGAGTTGGCTTACTTGGGGATGAATCTGCAAAGGAACCTTTGCACACACACACTTTGAGTCTGGCTTAGATCATTTATTCAAAGACTTGGATTTGAGTTGCGTTGAATATTTTGAAGGTTCTCTGGTTTCAATACTGGGCATTCTTTGAGGGCAATAATATGTGTAACTATTGGGACTATTTCGTATCATGTGATATAATATGATGATATAGAATGCCATATCATGTAGTCCACCTTGACCTAGTGCAAACAGTAGAGAGCATAAAGCTAAATCGAGTCTGGGGGCGACCAGTCTCCCACCTCGCGAATAAGGGACATAATGGAATCTTGAGTCATGGGACCAAAGAAAAATGAGCAATCACCAGAGTAGAATTGACAGAAGGAAATCATAAGCAGGCCCATGGGGCGATCAAAGATTTTTGTAGGCGAAAGTCACCAAAGAGCACAAGGAAGGCCTAACCCATCGGGATATGGAATACATCCATGCATACATATCATATACATGCAGTTTTTGTTTTTGTTCGCAGGTTTCAAAGAAAAAGGGAAAAGCGGCAAGGACGAGCAAGCCGAGAATGAACCATCTTTAATCAGTAACGTTTCGGGAATGAACCACCATCTCAACAAGTAACGGTTCGGAAATGAACCACCATCTCTCATCAATAACAGTTCAGAAATGGACCACCATCTCAACAAGTAACGGTTTGGAAATGGACCACCATCTCAGTAAGTAACGGTTCGGAAATGAACCACCATCTCTCATCAGTAACGGTTCGGAAATGGACTACCATCTCAACAAGTAACGGTTTGGAAATGGACCACCATCTCAGCAAGTAATAGTTTGGAAATGGACCATCACATCAGCGACGCCTCGAAAATGAGGTTTAGTATGCCGAAAATGGCGCTCTGGAAATGGAGCACGGTTCAGAAATAGACCATCACATCAGCGACGCCTCGAAAATGAGGTTTAGTATACCGGAAATGGCACTCCGAAAATGGAGCACGGTTCGGAAATGGACCATCACATCAGCGACGCCTCAGAAATGAGGTTTAACACGCCGGAAATGGCACTCCGGAAATGGAGCACGGTTCAGAAATGGACTATCACATCAGCGATGCCTCGAAAATGAGGTTTAGCACGCCGGAAATGGCGCTCCAGAAATGGAGTACGGTTTGGAAATGGACCATCACATCAGCGATGCCTCGGAAATGAGGTTTAGCTTGTCGGAAATGGCGCTCTGGAAATGGAGTACGATTCGGAAATGGACCATCACATCAACGACGCCTCGGAAATGAGGTTTAACATGCCGGAAATGGCACTCCGGAAATGGAGCATGGTTCGGAAATGAACCACCTCTTATCAGCTTAGTTCGGTAGTGATTCCTAGAGATCGCAACATCTTGCAGGGATAAACCTCGGGGGTCGACGCACCTCACCACCATATCAACTCAGTTCGAAGCAACATACAAGTCAAGCAGCTGGTGAGCCAGGTAAGTAAAAATGCATGCATAACTTTGATAGAATTGTCATTGTCACACACTGCACAAGTCTCATCAAAGTGGGGGCGACTGTAGGCACTGTATTTTTGCATATAAGTCCCGATGATGAGCCTTATATGGAGGCACTACCCGATAAGTTACAGAAGTTGCGGGAAACGAACGTCGGAATGGAAAATTCAGAAATCAATACCTTGTTGAACTTAATTCGTTTACTTAGCTTCAGGTTCGCTCGTTGGATCTCTGTTTTAAAATTCAAACCTAAGACACGGCACCACCAACCCACACGCCCAAGCCCACCAAAGAGGCCAAGCCACACGCCCAAGCCCACCAAAAAGGCCAAGCCACACGCCCAAGCCCACCAAAAAGGCTAGGCCACACGCCAAAGCCTCCAAGCCCAATCGAAAATAATTAAACACATGTTGAAATCTAAATAAATCACCTTCCCAAATTAAATAAATCAAATAAAATCACATGCCTAAACTAAATAAATCAAATCAAATCCCATAAATCTCTTTCCTAAACTAAAACAAATCATCTTCCTAACTTGAATAGATCTTTTCCTTGTAACACACTAATTAAAAGATATCCCCTATGATTACATGATTTCTTTCCTTTCCGTACAAGGAAAACCATAACCCGCTCTTATAAAAAGGACCATAAGCCAAACCCTTCCCCTAGAGCTCAATACTCACGGCAACTCAACCCTAAACAGCCAACTGTTGGGATGTATGCCCTAGAGCTACATGTGATGTAAACATTTTTATGTGTTTTGAAATAAAATGATGCATTATTCATTTATCAAAGTGTTTGTTTAATTTTCGCATATTATATATCATCTTGAATACCCTAGATTACTTATGTGTCTTCAGACTTAGTGTATGAGTGTCATACATAAGAGGATTTAAGTCTGAAGTTTGTAATCTTAAATAGTCCATAGAGAGCAAACAAAATGGATACTTTGTTTGTGGTTTATCTATAGCTGCGATCCATTCTATATTTGTACGGCGACCTTGATCCGGGATCGTCCATGTAGAGACATGAGAATGGAGGCACCTTGTATGATGTGATCATATAGGACTGGACCCAGATGGAAATGACATTCTTTTAATATCCGTTAAACAAAGAAAGTCATTTCGATCTACTAGATGGTCATATATGGATTGATCTTAATCCTGAGTGTACTACGAACTCCTGCATGGCAGGCTATGTCATTTGATTTACAAAGGTGAGGTTGGTGTTGCAGTCCCGGCCAATAGCTACGTATTTTGGGGGCATGGTCTGTTATGTAGCTGGGAACATTTTACATAGACATGGAGTTCACTCCTTCTTGCGAGAAGTAGATGAGTATCTTTCTTAAGGGTTGATTCGGTGCTTGAACGATTTGAGCGCTCAAGTCTTTCTGTTACGAATAGAAAGATTAAAATTTATAATGGTTATGAATAAATCGTTCATTAGAGAATCAATGGTACTTAAGGTAAAAAATAATTAGAGGGGTATAACGGACATTATGACCCGACTCTAATTACGAGATACTCGTGAATGGTCAATTCGTATGTAATGACTATATCGATGGACAACGACTTGGTTCGGCTTAATATATCATCTGCGGCAACGAGAGTGCAACTTCGGGTTTTTAGTGGAATAACCCAGAGTTAATAATTGAGAATATTTAATTAAGAGCTTAATTAATATTTCGAGATTCCCATTTGGTCCCCGTGCTAGCTCAATTTACTATAGCGGATTTAGTATAATTGGATAGTCCAATTATATACCCACATATGTATAAATATTATTAATATTGTTAATAATATTATATGTCACACTTGATACTATATACTAATAGGTTAGTATATAGTTTTAATAATTATTTGATAATTATTATTTACATTTAAATTATATTATATTATTTAATTTAATAAATATGATATTTGATTTTTGTTTTTCCAAAAATAGTTTTTGGAAGGTTTTTGAATGGTTTAAGTAATTGCTCTTTATGAAAGGCAATTACATCTTTTTTATTTTTTTAACATATCCTTTATTATAGTAATAAAGGTGGATGTTACAAAATTAAAAGAAAATTAACCTCTTGGCCGATTTTTTGACTAATTGGGAAAGGAAAGGATTTGTTTGTTCTTAATTCTTTTCTTTTTCATTTAAAGTTTCTGTTTTTAATACATTTATATGAGTTATAAATATTATATGCATGTTTAGATGAGTGGGCACAATATTATATTCATATGATGAATGTTTTTGTTATTTCATGTGATGAATGGATTTTGCATTGGTCGTAAATTTTGCCGGCTCTTATTTTTTGTAGTTGGTTTTGTTTTTGGGATGTAAGGCCATAAGGCCATTGTTTACATTTGTTGTAATTTTATTTTTAATGTAAAATTTCAATTCTTGTAATTTGGAGCACCGAAGTCGCAAAAGGAGCCAACACCACTTTGAAGCGGGATTTGAAGACCAAGGAATGCCTTGGTGAATCTTATGTACTAATTAGATTAGAATAGGAAAAATTAGAGCCCGGTCAATGCAAAATATTTTTTTATGTTATATGTATGTTTATTTCGAATTGTTTGAATAACATGTCATATAGCTTAGGGTGCCCACTCTTGCATTTTACATGTCATAACATGTTTTAGATGCATTATCATTATATACATAAAAATTGATTTTATGTAATTTAAAATGTTTAAATTAGTATATGATGTGCATGGAAATCAATTAATTAGATTAATTGGATTTATGGTTTAAAATTTGAATTCTAATATATTGGGCTTAATTGGTGCATAATAAATTCCATTGGTATATAGGATGGAAACCCGAATATAAATTCCATAGCCGAATCCGAAAATATGGTCTGCACTCAGGATACAATTCAACGTACTATTGGATTTTATAACGCACTAAGATTTATTAAAATGTTTAATTAAAATTTTGACCTTTTTAGAATTCCATAAATTTAAACTTATTAGTGTCTAGTATTTTAAGAGTTAAAATATGATAAATCACTAATATATTAAATTAGTTTAATAGAGTAAAATAATTAGTAAAGACTAATAGACATTAGTGAGACAAATTTTAAGAGTTAAAATTGTTAGGTCACTAATGGTGAACTAGTGTAAATTAAATTACGTTTTAGCCGCCATAAGTTTATTCACACTAGTAATTAAAATAAAATATTAGATATTTTATAGATAGAAACCTTAATTTTAAAATAGTGAGTGGGAGAGGGATATATGACAGTATATCCCGCGATCTCCGTTGTTAGTCCAAAAACGTGAGATTCAAAAGGCGCCTTGAGACGGCTTTGCTTTCGTCCCCTACGGATGGTGTCCATTTTGGGTCAATATCAGGTTTGGGTTCCGAGAGGATAGAGATTCTAGATGTATCTTGTGAACTGACCTACCCTACGGCGGTACTTCCCTCGTTAAGTCCAAGAATCCCAAAACGGCGGGTTACACTCACAAAGAAATAATTAACTGTTAATAAAATTCCTTGATCGAATGAAACGGTAGTTGTTTAATATACGAATAAGAGTTATTCCCGCATATATTAAATCGACTAAGATTGTCTTGATCTATCATGCAAGAACTTGACCTACCCTACAGCGGCACTTACTTGTGGAATGATAGATTTCCGTGGCATAGTAATTCTCTTAGATTTCTAATTCGTTATTCATGGTTCATGCATCATGTTTAATTTTATGCCAAAATTGTTTGATGATTTTAATATGCGATGAATGAATGTTAAATGCATGTTTATTTTATTTACTAGCCATGGTTTCTCCAATTATTTCCATACTCTCAAAAGATAAATTAACGGGAGAAAAAAAACTATGTTAAGTGGAAAAGTAACATGAACGCTATCCTGGTCTGCGAAGACCTATAGTTTGTCCTGACGGAGGAGAGTCCTCCCGAGCCAGCCAGAAATGCTGGCCAAGCTATGCGCGATACTTATCAGAAATGGGTCGCAGCAAATGAGAAAGCCCGCTGCTACTTGCTAGCAGGGATGTCTGAGGTTCGTGCTGGAAAGCATGAACCGATGGCTCTAACATCTCAGATGATGGAGTCATTGCAGGACATGTTTGGGCAGCCTTCGGAGCATCAACGCCATGAGGCCATGGTCTCAGCGATGACTGCTAGGATGAAGAATGAGACATCAGTTCGAGAGCACGTCTTGAGGATGATGACCTATCTCAACACTGCTAAAACCCATGGAGCTCGTATTGACGAGCGTAGTCAGGTGACCATGATTATGGAAACTCTTCAGAAGAGTTTCCTACAGTTTAAAAGCAACTATGTTATGAACAAGTTGACTTTTACTTTGACCCAACTGCTTAATGAGATCACCCACTACGAGTCCATACTTGTGGATCCTCGTAAGCTCAGTGCTATGGAAAATGTTGTCGAGTCTTCAAAATCTGCAAAGATAAAGAAGAATAACACTGGAATGCTAAATGTATAGCTACTTGAAATACGTAAAGACCTTGCTGAAGGTAACTTTACTATGAGTGTTAGGACAATGGATGTTGTTTCAGTAAAACAATGGGAGTTATCAGTTTTTAATTTTTCAAATAAAAGTTATTTGAATTTAAACAAAGTTTTATTTGTTCTTGTTTTGTCATGGAAATTCTGTTTCAAAACTATTGCATGATGGTTATCGTTTATCTAATAATAATAGTTATTATTTCATAAATGAATTACCTATATGCTAAGGAAACTAGAAGATAACTTGGATGTGTTAAGACTGTTAACACATAAGCCACTGCTCAATACATAAATGTTTTAGGTTGATAAACCTAAAACTAAATGGCAAAAGATTTCTCACGATGACACATATCTATGGCGTCTTAGACTTGGTCATATCAACCTTGACCGGATAGACAGATTGATAAAGAACAGAGCCTTAAACTAGTTAAAGCTCAGAACTTTACCAGTCTGCGAATCCCGTTTAGAAGGAAAAATGACCAAGAGACATTTTAATGGAAAAAGGTATAAGAGCCAGTCAACCACTTGAGCTAATACATTCGGACGTTTGCGGACCGATGAATGTAAGAGCCCGGGGTGGTTATGAATACTTCGTCACATTCATTGATGATTATTCTAGATATGGGTATGTTTACCTAATGCATCACAAATCAGATACCTTTGAAAAGTTCAAAGAGTATCGTGCTGAGGTTGAGAACTAATTAGGTAAGACAATCAAAGCTCTACGATCGGATCAGGGAATACCTCGACAGAGATTTTGAGGAATTCTTAGTTGAGCATGAGATAATATCCCAACTCACAGCGCCTGGAACACCACAGCAAAATGGTATTGCAGAGAGGAGAAATCGGACCCTACTAGACATGATAAGATCTATGTTTAGTTATAGCTCACTACCTATTTCGTTATGGGGATATGCACTGCAAACTGCAATGCATATCCTTAATGTAGTTCCATCTAAGTATGTTCCTAAGACTCCCTTAGAGTTGTGGAATAGTCGTAAAACTAGTTTACGACGATTCCGCATATGGGGGTGTCCAGCACATGTGCTGAAGAATAAGACCACAAAGTTGGAGCCACGTACTTATGTGTACCTATTTGTAGGCTATCCTAAGGAGACTAGGGGTGGATTCTTCTACAGTTCTGATGATAACAAAGTTTTTGTATCGACAAATGCTACGTTTCTAGAGGAGGACTATATGAGGGAGTTCAAGCCTCGAAGTAAGGTGTTACTCGATGAGTTACTTGCTGGTTCGACCAGCACGCCATCGTCAACAAAAGTTGACAAATACATAGCACCTTCGACATCTGAGAGTCAGATACAAGCTAGTCAGAATGATCTACCGCCTAGACGCAGTTGGGGGGTTGTACGACAACCTGATCGCTACCTTGGGGTTGGAGAGGCACAAATTGTCGCATCCAACGATGGCATAGATGATCCATTGACCTATAGTAGTGCAATGGATGATTCTGATAAAGAGGAATGGCTCAAAGCCATGAACCTAGAGATGGAGTCCATGTACTCCAACTCAGTCTGGGATCTTGTAGACCAATCTGATGGGGTAAAACCCATAGGTTGCAAGTGGATCTACAAGAGGAAGAGGGGATCAGATGGGAAGGTACAGACCTTCAAGGCTAGACTAGTGGCCAAGGGTTATACCCAGAAAGAGGGAGTTGACTATGAGGAAACTTTCTCGCCAGTAGCCATGCTTAAATCCATCTGCACTCTTCTATCCATTGTCGCATATTATGATTATGAAATTTGACAAATGGATGTCAAGACTGCATTCTTGAATGGCAATCTTGATGAGAGTATCTATATGATACAACCAGAGGGGTTCATCACCCAAGGTCAAGAGCAAAAGGTTTGCAAACTGCAAAAGTCCATTTATGGACTCAAGCAGGCATCTCGATCTTGGAATATAGGATTTGATTCCACGATCAAGTCTTATGACTTTGAGCAGAATGTTGATGAGCCTTGTGTAACAAGCGCGTCATTGACGGGAAGATAGTTTTTTCTTGTTTTATACGTCAATGATATTTTACTCATTGGGAATGATGTAAAGATATTATCAGACGTGAAAACCTGGCTAGCTAACCAATTCCAAATGAAAGATTTGGGAGAGGCCAGTTATGTTCTTGGGATTCAGATACTTCGGGATCACAAGAAACGACTGTTAGCTATGTCTCAAGCTTCCTATATCGACAAGATCCTTGTGCGATTTGGGATGCAGAATTCCAAGAAAGGCAATCTGTCTTATCGGCATGGAATTTATTTGTCAAAGGAACAGTCTCCTAAGACACCTCAAGATGTTGAGGAAATGAGACATATCTCATACGCCTTAGCAGTTGGTAGTCTCATGTATGCTATGTTATGAACGAGACCGGACATCTATTTTGCAGTGGGAGTAGTTAGTAGGTTTCAGTCAAACCCAGGATTGGATCACTGGGTGGCTGTGAAACATATTCTCAAGTATCTTAAGAGAATGATAGAATATATGCTTATGTATTCCGGTGAGGATATGATCCTAAGAGGATATACAGACTCTGATTTTTAGAGAGATGTCGATTCTAGGAAATCTACATCTGGATCAGTGTTCACCCTAGGTGGTGGGGCTATAATATAGCGGAGTATAAAGCAATCTTGCATTGCTGACTCCACCATGGAGGCTGAATATGTAGCAGCATGTGAAGCAGCTAAGGAAAGAGTCTGGCTCCGTAAATTCTTGGGAGATCTGGAAGTTGTTCCAGATATGGATAGACCATTCTCACTCTATTGCGATAATAATGGTGCGGTGGCAAACTCCAAAGAACCAATAAGCCACAATAGGGAAAAGCTTATAGAGAGGAAATTCAAAGGAACCTGGCAAATCCGTTTACAAAGACCTTGCCGGCTAAAGTGTTTGAAGGTCACCTAGATGGTCTAGGACCTTGCCGGCTAAAGTGTTTGAAGGTCACCTAGATGGTCTAGGATTACGTGACATGTCCCATTTGCTCTAGTGCAAGTGGGAGATTGTTGGGATGTATGCCCTAGAGCTACATGTGATGTAAACGGTTTTATGTGTTTTGAAATAAAATGATGCATTATTCATTTATCAAAGTGTTTGTTTAATTTTCGCATATTATATATCATCTTGAATACCCTAGATTACTTATGTGTCTTCAGACTTAGTGTATGAGTGTCATACACAAGATGATTTAAGTCTGAAGTTTGTAATCTTAAATAGTCCATAGAGAGCAAATAAAATGGGTACTTTGTTTGTGATTTATCTATAGCTGCGGTCCATTCTATGTTTCTATGGCGACCTTGATCCGGGATCGTCCATGTAGAGACATGAGAATGGAGGCACCTTGTATGATGTGATCATATAGGACTGGACCCAGATGGAAATGACATTCTTTTAATATCCGTTAAACAAAGAAAGTCATTTCGATCTACTAGATGGTCATATATGGTTTGATCTTAATCCTGAGTGTACTACGAACTCCTGCATGGCAGGCTATGTCCTTTGATTTACAAAGGTGAGGTTGGTGTTGCAGTCCCGACCAATAGCTACGTATTTTGGGGGCATGGTCTGTTATGTAGCTGGGAACGTTTTACATAGACATGGAGTTCACTCCTTCTTGTGAGAAGTAAATGAATATCTTTCTTAAGGGTTGATTCGGTGCTTGAACGATTTGAGCGCTCAAGTCTTTCTGTTACGAATAGAAAGATTAAAATTTATAATGGTTATGAATAAATCGTTAATTAGAGAATCAACGGTACTTAAGGTAAAAAATAATTAGAGGGGTATAACGGACATTATGACCCGACTCTAATTACGAGATACTCGTGAAGGGTCAATTCGTATGTAATGACTATATCGATGGACAACGACTTGGTTCGGCTTAATATATCATCTGCGGCAACGAGAGTGCAACTTCGGGTTTTTAGTGGAATAACCTGGAGTTAATAATTCAGAATATTTAATTAAGAGCTTAATTAATATTTCGAGATTCCCATTTGGTCCCCGTGCTAGCTCAATTTACTATAGCGGATTTAGTATAATTGGATAGTCCAATTATATACTCACATATGTATAAATATTATTAATATGATTAATAATATTATATGTCACACTTGATACTATATACTAATAGGTTAGTATATAGTTTTAATAATTATTTGATAATTATTAATTACATTTAAATTATATTATATTATTTAATTTAATAAATATGATATATGATTTTTGTTTTTCCAAAAATAGTTTTTGGAAGGTTTTTGAATGGTTTAAGTAATTGCTCTTTATGAAAGGCAATTACATCTTTTTATTTTTGTAACATATCCTTTATTATAGTAATAAAGGTGGATGTTACAAAATTAAAAGAAAATTAACCCCTTGGCCGATTTTTTGACTAATTGGGGAAGGAAATGATTTGTTTGTTTTGGAAATAAATAAACCCTAAGTTAAAAAGGAAAATTGTTTTTCTTTTTTTTAAAAAAAACTCTCATTCTAACCCTAACCACCTTTCTTCTTCTCCCATATTCTCTCAAGAGTTGAGAAAGCTTTACAAAAGAAAAGAAGAAAAATAAAATCAAAATACACAAGTGTGTTTGAATCTCTAAAACGTTTAGGGATTGATTTTGCGAGTCTTGCCCACACAAGCTTCCGTTGGTAATGAGTTATAGTTCGGAAGACCTTGTGGTGTTAAACCAATTATCATATACCTCACGGCAATCAAATATTCTGGCAAGCAATGGACTGGACGTGACTATGGCCAAAGGACGTGAGTTGTGATTGAATAACGTATGGGAGATGAACGGTCATTGGCCTGTGCGTGTATTGATCATTTGCTTATGAAGACTGGGTGTGACTATATTTGTTGAGTGCTTTATTTGTTTAATCACATCAAAGCAATAATATGATCAACGCATGGTTTTCTTATAATTTACAAAGTTACTTTGCGTGGCTTCTTTACATTAATGGTCACTGGATTTTAAATAAAGGGAATGTTGCGCATGATCAAATTAATAAATAATGGATGATGTGCGTGACTGGTAATTATTTGACGATAGCTCATGGGAGTCGGACAGTCGCAAGACTGTGTGCAATGTGTGTTACTGTTCGGGGACTATTCTAGAGGCGTTCCGGGGCTGAAATTTTATCCGAAACAGAAGCAAAATTTCAGTAGAGTTGCTGGTTCCATTCGGCTAAAGGAAGGATTGAGCAGAAAAAATTTTCAAGGTCGATCCTGAGTGCCTAAGCCGCTTCCGCTGCCCGAGGAAAGCGTTTTCCTACACCAACACCCCTCCCGCCTCCATCTCTCATCTCTCTTCTCTCTACATTCACCTCGGGCTCCCATTGGACTCTCACTCTCTCGACCATTCAAAAGAAAACCCTACGCACTGCCGGCTCTTCTCTCCTCTCTCTTGGCCCCTCATCAACTCACAACTTCTCTCTCTCGCTCATCATTCTCTCTGATTCAACAAACACACGCACCAGCCCTTTAACTTTACACTCCACATGGCTTCACACAAAATCAACAGACACTCGGCAATCCAACAAAGGCAACTGACACTCACGTAAACAATTGCACCCACAAAAACAAACCCTAATGGCCTCCACTCATTCGGCTCCCTCTCATTAAAGTCCACAAACAACCCACTCACAAAGACACGTCTCTTACCCTCACTGACAAAGCACACTATCACTCACCACGTGAACCACAATTACACACACACAAAACTCACAGCTACGTGAACAAGGCACACAACTCACACGAACCAGACAACCCTAAAACCTCTCTCTCTTCATTCGGCAGCACACACTCACGCCATTCTTCTCGGCTCCACACAATTCATGGCCGAATACTTTGAAGCACACCACCTTGACACCTGACACGCCACACACTAACAAACAAACACACAGGCCACAAACTCATCTCTCAACCTTGGACCCCTCCACCGACCACAATCAAATATAAAAAACAACAAACAGCAATCAAGAATCATAGCAGCTCTCTCTCTCTTCACGGCAACTCCAAATTAGCCCTCCATTCACGTAAATCACAGCCCCAAAATACCGCCAAACAGCAGCCCCAAACAGCCCCAAAATATCGCAAAACTGCACCCCAAAACAGCCCTTAATCACCGAAAAACTGCACCCAAAACAGTCCCTTAATCACCAAAAAAACTGCACCCTAAAACAGTCCAAAACAGAAACAAAAAAAAAAAAAAAAACAGCAGTAAAAATAGCAAAAACAGCAGCTCAAAATAGAGAAAATAGCAGCCTAAAACAGCGAGGCGACGAAGGAAAACATTGAACCAGTGAATCGGAAACGTTGCGGAGCATTAACCCTTCCGACGGCCGTGTAACGCACTTCCAAGACGCACTTCTCCGTAGAATTCTTAGGAGTAACAACCTTTATTTTAGGAATAAAGATCTATTGGGATAGATTTAAAGTTGTTAACACTCTCTGAGAAATTGTACATTTAAAATGTACGTGACCTGGTGTCTCATACGCTTTAAATCAGTGAATCGGAAAACATTGAATTCTAAACCCTAAAACAGCGAGGCGACGAAGGAAAACATTGAACCAGTGAATCGGAAACGTTGCGGAGCATTAACCCTTCCGACGGCCGTGTAACGCACTTCCAAGACGCACTTCTCCGTAGAATTCTTAGGAGTAACAACTTTTATTTTAGGAATAAAGATCTATTGGGATAGATTTAAAGTTGTTAACACTCTCTGAGAAATTGTACATTTAAAATGTACGTGACCTGGTGTCTCATACGCTTTGAGCGTATGGAGACACAATCAGACCAATCCGAGTGATAGTCACTGGATTGAAGTTAAGAACATCCGTTAGTATCTCAGAGAACTAAGGATGCTGTCTTAGACTATGGAGAAGGAGAACTTGAAGTGACTGGGATCACTGTAGCAAGTTTCCAAACCGATAAAGACGACTATAAGTCGCAAACGGTACTATAAAGTTAGAATACCGGAACAGTGAGCTGGAAATCTTCCAAGCAAGATATTGTTACCATATAAACAACAAATGCAGATTATTGCTGCAGCTGAGGCATCAATAGAAGCCATTTGGGTCGATAATAAATCTAATTAGATTAGATATAGTTCTGTTAGCAGCTGAGCTAGGCGTCAGCACAGACTAAAGAATTAATGGTCTCATCAACGATCCAGATATATACTTCGATATTCATCTGATTCATTCGGATCATACATCGAGGCGATGTGATGATCGTATAAATCGCGTCAGACGATAATCATGTAAATCCGCTGACGAAAACCTTTTCTCAGCAATTTGAGCGAACCGTACATAGTTCGGGTGTTAGACACTCGAGTGACTGGCTATAGGCCAAGTGGGAGATTGTTGGACAATTATGACCCATAGCGTCACTATTGTTACAGATCATGGTGTTGTTGTACAAATTAACTATGTGACAAAGGAGATTGCTATCTTATCATTTGTGATTAGATCACCTTAGATATATAAATGATAGGAGGTCCCTATGATTAGTTCCTGGATTGAGAATGATATGAGACAGTATCAGTCCACAAAGGATTAATCATTAAATATCCCTAGTCAGAGTATTATCGAGATTGGATATCGGTAATGCGTAAAAGACTAGTATTGCACTTGTGCACGTTGTGAGGGCATAACGGGCATAGTTCTCATATATTTAAGTATTGGATACTTATGCAAGTGCGGTAGGAGGTTGTGTTTCACCGATGGTACGGGAAACAGCTTCGCTCTGGATAGACCCCCTCGGAATCCCATTGGTAGTTTGACTACGTGTCTATGGGAGTCCGACATCAGGGTAGGTGTATTTGGTCTTAACCTGAGACTTGCACCACTAATACTTATGACAATCAATATACTTTGGTTGAGGTCGTCCAGGGCTTTAACCGGTTCTGTGTACGCCAATACTGGGTATATTGAGAATCGTAGAGTATTGGGTGTGATGTCAAGACGGAAGTATCACTCCAGTCATAGTGGAGATGATGTCACGTAGGATACGGTATTAGTGCTCTTAAGTGCTGCGCGGCCATCGGGATATTATGACTAGGTCATGTATATCCGATTATAGAGACTAGTTACCAGACATCCGACATGTGCTTCGTACGGGGCAGACACAACTCCAGCCCCAGGCCTAGCACGTGACCATCCGATACTAGATCGATATGCACTATACGATGTATACTACGCCTGATACAGATCAATATATTCCTGTAAGGATATTTCTGGAGAATTGGGTAGGCATGGCGCTTTGCTAGAAGCCAACCTTGTCTTGTGAATCGGTAAAACGTAGTACTTGGTACTTACGTGTTCGGATAGTCCGACGACCGAATTTACTGCCAACATATCCGGAGATCTCATGGGTCGCTTCCCAATGATACACCGATGACGTATGACTCGCACTTTAATTAATCTGGGATTATTTCGATGAGAGAGAAAATTAATCTGGGATTAATTACGGAGATATTTTATCTGGGATAAAATATCATCTAAAGAGAGAGAACGCGATTAATTTGGAATTAATCGGTAAAATAAATTTAATAGTTAAATTTGATTTTTCTATTTAATTTATTCGAATGGGCTAAAATTAATATATCAGATATATTAATATGAATTGGATTTCATTACGAAATTAAAGTCGGACTTTAATGTGAACGAACGAATTAATTTAGAATTAATTCGTAAACGACGTTCGTAATATATTTGCGTCGCATCGATATTTAATTAAATTAGATTTAATTATTTAACGACGGAAGTTCGTTTAATCGGATTAAACGGAACCGAGCCGCGGCAAATGTTCGTAGAGATATTTGAATTTTGAATTCAAATATGTGGGGCCCATGTGTGGTAGGTGTACCTACCACCCAACTACCTTGTTTTACTTTTGGAAAACCATTTACCCATACCTACCAAGATTAGGGTAAAAGGTGAAATGGTTTTACCTAAAGTATATAAACAAAAATTTCTCTCTACACTTTAGCAATTCATTATTTTATTAGATGAAAATATTGAAAAACCTAGATCTATCTCTCTCTCCTTCTCCCTCTCAAAGTGGCGCCCAAGGGGCTGCCATGGAGCTTCAAAAACGTGAACCAGTGAGGATGTTAGGGGCTGATTTTGTTGCAAAATCGTAAGTGCTAGCACACCGAGAGACATACGAAGGTGTTAGGGAAACCCACCCACGAGCCGGGAATCAAACGACGAAGATTGAAGCTCGAAATCTTGGATTCTTGAAGACTCAAAACTGAAATTTTTGAGCAGTGGACTGCATGCAGTGGGCGCACCTTGGAGGGCTGAAAAATGGTTTTGTTTGTCTTCAAATCGTCTCAACCGATCAATGTAAGTATTCCGCAACTTCTTTGATATGTATTTCACACATCTTCATGCTTGTTTGATGATCTTGGGACCTAGAATAAAACCAACAATGGCATCAAGAGCCTAGGTTCAAGCATGAAACTTTTAGGGCTTAAAATTGGGTATTTTGAATTTGAGCATGATTTTATGAAATTGGATGATTAAGTATGCTTAATACATGTTGTATTGAATATTGATTGGATCAATTTCAAGAAATTGTGATTGGATCAAATTTCCCCAAAAATCATATGTTGGCCGAATGTAATAAGTATTTTGGAAATCTTGGATTTTTTGATTTTGATTCATTGGATGAGTTAGAATCATGTAGGATGATGTTAATTTGAAATTAATTGGATTGAATTTTGAATTGAACAAAAATCCCCAAATTACTTACCTTGGCCGAATGGTATATGCCCTTTAATGTCTTGGTATTTTTTGATTTTTGAACATTGGATGTGTATAAAATCATTCGGGAAGTTAATTCGATGTCGATTGTGAAATTAATTGGATTGAATTCAAATCGGACAAAATTATCTCCCTTGGCCGAGACATGTAGCATGGTTAATGGGTTTGATTTTTTCATTAAATATGTTGGACATGTGATAATGAAATTGAGCATGATTAATTGGACAAATTTGTGTTTTAGAAATATTGATTTGGATGATTAATCATGTAATACACTTTAGAATTAATTAGATTATGAAATTGGACTTTATGATTTAATTAATTGGGCTTGAATTGGATTTGGGCTTGTTATGTTGTAAATGGGCTTATTGGGCTTTGTTGTACAAAGTTAGTTTAGGCCAAAATTGGTTGGATCCAATTGGGCCCAAAACCACTTCCATAAAGCCCAAATGTGACTTATAAACCTTTAAAGTTTAATTGGGCCTAATGGGCCGAAATTGATTTCTTGGCTTATGGGGTTACTCCTTGATTGGGCTTTGGTTGCCAAAGCCCATGCCTTAAAGAAATTAATTTAAAGCCCATTGGACTTGAATTAAATTGACGTTGGACGTTAATCGGGCTTTGAGACCCGTAAAGATTAATTTGGAATTTAAGTCGTAAAAGGTTTATTAATAAAGTGTAATATTTAATTTGGAATTAAATAGTGAATTAGTATTAAATACATATTAAAATTGGATTTAATGTTGTAGTTTAATTTAATTCGAGAATTCGTACTTTGAGTACTTATTCGCAAAAACGAGTTTGACTCGCACAAAATCAAATCGTTGTTTGAACATTGGATGATCACTAATTATCAGATTAATTAATGTGATTAGATTGATTGATAACATGCTTGTGTGAATACATGGTTGTGATGAATGAATAATGTATATCGGATGGATATTAGTCGGGTGGGGGCAATTTTGGAAATTGTTGTAATAAATTTGATTTATTTAATTGGACCTGCGTGTCCAGCCTTATCACCTCTATTCTCTTTGTATTCTCTTCTCACCTATTCCCCTCAATGTAAATGAGGTTTCTTTAGAAGTGTAGTTTAACGGGTAGAAGTAATACAAATGCTAGTTTGAGAGAGAAATGGAGAGATTTGATCTAGGATCAATGTGTTAAGTATCCATCCGCATATCATTATTATTTATTTTCATATGCGCTTTATTATGTGTTTAGAATGCATGTTTAAGGGTGTATGATGATGAGACCTAAACAAAGATAATAAATTGGTAGCCAATTTGCACGCGAAAAACCCTCATCAAATATCATGCGTTTTTCCTTCCATTGAGTGATTCTTACTCAAGATCCTAGACTGGCATTGGGTTGTTGGCCAAAGTCAAGCCCTTTGTCCGTCGAAGTCGAAGATGTGTTTGAATCACGAGAGTTTTGTTCTATATTGGTGTCTTGTCCAAGTTGTGGTTTGTTGGCCAAAGTCAAGACCACTTCTTGTCCGTCGACATTGATTACGAAGCTTTCCATGGTCAATGGGTCGCGCTTGACTGGGATCATTAGGTTTGTTGTGCCAAAGCCAAGGCTTAGTTGATTCAGAGGAAAAAGGGTTAGGTAATACATTGGATGTATTGGCATATATAAGATATATGTTTCGGACTTGGATGTCTCCCTACCGGATCTAGGAATTGGATGAGATCCAATTGATCTTAGAGATCTACCTAGTTAATTATCATACAATAAGTGGTTTTGGCTTGATTTAATTGGATTAAATCAAAGTGGAAAATATTTAACCAATCAATTTCCTAATCCTTGGCTTGATTTAATTCGATTAAATCAAAGTGGGAGACAATGGAGATTAGTCACACCTAATTATATATATTTGGACAAATTGGATTAAGCCCACTTAAAAGTTGATTACAGCTTTATTAATTAAAAATTACCTAAGTTTTGTTATAAATAGCAAACTTAAGGAAGGTTTTAATAACAAATATAAGCATAAGTAAAAACTTGAGTAAGCTATACACAAGTAATTCTTGAGAGATTAGCCTAAGTTAGAGAAATGTTTAGTGAAGATTGTGAGGTCTCTACAACATTTCATCTAGCAGAAATCAAGATTAGATCTTGGAGTGAAGCTTGCTAGCATTGGAAATCGAGGTTGGATCTTGAAGTCAAGCTTGCACACCTTGGAGGTTCTCCAACCATTTCAACAAAGAGAAAATATATTAGATCTTGCATCAAGCTTACTAGGTAATGTTTCATCTTCTCCTAATGTATGTTCATTTGTGTATTAGATGCATGATCACATAACTTAATGTTTAAATAAGGCTAATCAAATATGTTAGGATACTTAAGAAGTATAAACATTATATGCTTATGTATTAGGTCAAAAATGTTCATGTTGGACATGAAACAATTAATAAGATTTTCGAATTCTAGATTAAAGCTTAGAGCCATGGCTACCATTCTATATTTACTTGACCACTTTTAGGTGAACTAGAATTGTTCATGAGACATTTTAATTGGGATTCTAAAATGGTTTGTAATTAGATTCGAACAAATGCATATAAGTATTTAGAATACATGTATGCTAGTTGTAAAACATGTGTTGATGGTGGTTATGAAGTTAAAATTTGATTTTAAGTGTATTTAAAGTATTGGGAGAAAATTGGAAGTGTTTAAGCATGTTTTTGGACCTAAAAATGCCATCAGGTCTCTCTGAGTCGCGACACAAACCTCTTCGCGTAGCGACGTCGAGCTGATTTTTGGTGTGCGTCGCAACGCGCATCCCTTTACGTCGCGATGCGCCTACGTTCCAGAAATTCATGCTCTCGGCATTTGGGGCATCGCGACGCCTAAGCACTCGCGTCGCGACACCCATCACTGATTCGTACTAAAACTTGTTTTTTCTCCGTTCTGGAGCTTCCGGACTCCGATTGGGTCCTTGTTTTTTGTTACGGACTCCTATCGGAATGTAGTTTTACATATAAATATTTTAAAATACACCTATCCTTGATATCCATGTGTTAGACCCATTTTCGTTGCCTGGGGCACCGATCCAACCCTATGGATTCCACAACTACCCCAACAGAATGGTATCAATAGCAAAGGCTTAACCACACAATACATGTTTTGAATCTATGCCATAGTAATTTTAATTTAATTATGCATAAGACATATTGGATATGTACTGCATGTTTTAAATTAAAACTTTGACCTAATTAAGTTAATGACTTGATTATCATAAATCTCTCCGTGATTAGGTGATTACTTAATTTACGTAGTAGTATTAATAATGTTGGAGCATTTTTGGAAGGTCCGTCTTGTCAATACGGAGATGAATGAGTTCTTACTACTTATATCCAATATCGTCATTAATGTGAGGGTATAAGTGCTCGGAACTTAGGTCGTTCCGGTAAAACATTAGCTGTAGCGTGATGAGTTAACGTAGTCACCCAATATCACCATTAGTGTGAGGGTGTACATACGAAGCTCATTAGTGCACATTGACAAGTATACACCTAGAACATGTCTTAATTCAATATCGTCATTAGTGTGAGGATAAGAAACAGTTCATGACCAAACTAGGAGTCAAATGAAGTGATTGACCTTGGAGGTCTACCTAATGAGTTTACAAAGGCCAATATCGTCATTAGTGTGAGGCTGGAGTAAATGTCATGGGATCCACTTCTCGCTATGAAATTTTGATAGTCAAATTTTTATTTTTCCATTAAGGGAGATTACATAATTACGTAAAGTAGTGGGAGGGCCTAATAGATTTAAAATTTCATAATCAATTAGTGTTATTACTTTTGTAATGAAAACTGTTCTGCTACTACTCAAAAAATATTGTCTTATAGATGGCTGCCGCTAATCCATTGATGAAAATTTAGGATTCCAATAAGCTAAAAGGAGCCTAGAACTATTTCGAATGGGAAATGAATATGCGTCTTGTCTTAGAATTTGAAAAGTTGAGTTATTTCACTATCAATCCACTGAGTGTTGATTTAGATCTTGACTCCACTCCAGAAGAGCGAGAAACTTTTGATAGATGGAAGAATGATAACCCGAAGGTGAAATCCTACATCTTGGGATCAATGGTTCCAGATTTTCCGAGACAGTACATTGAAGTACCAGATGTTTGGAGCATCATGCGAACACTCAAGGAGTTATTTGAGGCAAACCAAGAAATGGAACTTTATCGAAGATCTAAGGAATTGTTCCGTGCTGAACTCAAGGAGGGATGAGATGTCAGGACTCATGTTTTGAACATGATAGACCAAATTCGATATCTGGAATGATATGGTATTGTGTTTGATGAATAGCTGGGCCGTAATTTGATTTTGTCTTCTTTGTCTGGTTTTTATGCTGGCTTTGTATTAAATTTCCATATGCATTCGATGCAAGCCACATACGAAGAACTTCATAACATGTTACGCATGGCAGAGCAAAATTTGAAGAAAGGCAACCCCAAACTGTATCTCCATGGTGGAGCTGGCTCTTCAAAGACTTATGGGAAGTCAAAAAATCAAGATGGGGAAGAAGAAGATATCAAAGAAGAACTCTAAGAAGCGCAAAGGCATAAAACTGAAAGTAGCTCGTGATCAATGTCTACATTGCAAGAAGTCTGGACACTAAAAGAAAGACTATCCAGAGCTGAAAGGAAAAGCAGGACCCTCAAGTACACTTTGTATTTTTCCAGTTATTGACATCTTATTAGCCTTAGATGCATATAGTGAATGAGTGTTAAACACTGGCAGTCTTACTCATATTTGTAATTCACTGCAGGAAATGAGGGTTAAAAGAAGGCTGAATAAAGGGGGGATCCAGCTTAAAGTTGGCAATGGTGAGATATTGGATGTCAAGACCATAGGAACAATTATTCTAGATCTCACAAATGGATGTAAATTTTTGCATGACTGTTATTATGTTCCCTCAATTATCAGACAAATAATATCGCTGCCAATATTAGATAAAGAGGGATATAAAATAAACATTAAGGATGAAACTTTATGTTTATATGATAAAGATAATTTATTAAAATGTGAATATTCTTTATCAAACGGTCACTATGTTTTGGAAACATGTAGAGATGCCTTTAATATAGAGAAAAATACAAGTATGAAGTCTGAATTAAATAATACTGAATTATGGCATATGAGATTGGGCCACATAGGTGTTAGACGTCTATCCAAATTGGTAAATGATGGTTTGATTGAAAATCTTACCTTAGATCCTTATCCGATTTTTGAGTCATGTATCCAAGGAAATATGACAAAGGCCCCATTTCTAGGTGTTGGACATCGTGCTGGAGATTTACTGGAGCTAATACACAGCGATGTGTGTGGTCCATTAAATCATGCCGCTCATGATGGTTCAACATACTTTGTGACTTTCACAGATGACAAGTCTAGATATGGATATGTCTATCTGATGAAACATAAGTCGAAAATATTTGACAAGTTCGAAATATTCCGAAACGAAGTAGAAAAACAAACCAGTAAATTCATTAAATGTCTTAGATCAGATCGAGGCGGTGAATACATGAATGAAGAATTCAGAAATTATTTAAGGGAGAATGAAATTCTTGCCTAATATAGACGGTGTGTCTGAACGAAGAAATCATACTTTATTGGATATGGTGCGATCCATGATGAACTATACAGATCTTCCTTATTACCTTTGGGGTTACAATTTACAAACTGTTGCCTACATACTTAATAGGGTTCCATCGAAAGATGTTTCTACGACCCCCCTATCAGATATGGTTCAGTAAAAATCCAAGTCTTAGACATCTAAAGATTTGGAGTTTTCCTGCATATGTTAGAATGACACATCGGGATAAACTAGCACCCAGAGGTTATAAATGTAGGTTCGTTGAATATCCTGATAATTCCATGGGATATCAATTCTATGATTCCGAGCAACGAAATGTATTTGATGTTCACTTTGTAACTTTTCTTGAAAAGTAATTTTGAGAGAAAGTGGGAATTGTAGAGAGATTAAACTTGATGAATTTGATCCTAACATTAAGGAACCTTAGATGGAACCAGAGATCCAATTAGATGAAGGATCTACAACACATGTTCTAAGTAAGTCAAATAGAATATCAAGGCCTCATAAGAGACTATTTTTAACATCTGATATGAGCCTTGATGTTCTCCTCTTAGAGGAAACAGATCCGACTACGTATAAAGAAGTGATATTGGATATCGATTCGGTAAAATGGCAGGAAACCATGAAATCCGAAATGGATTCAATGCATGCCAATCAAGTCTGGGACTTAATTGAACTTCTTGAAGAAGTTAAACTTATTGGCTATAAATGGGTTTATAAAAGGAAGCGAGGGCCCGATGGAAAGGTGGAAACCTTTAAGGCCCGACTGGTAGCGAAGTGTTACACTCAATGTCCTGGGATTGACTATGAGGAAACTTTTTCACCAGTAGCCATGCTAAAATCCATTAGGATTCTTTTAACCGTTGCTGCATATCACGACTATGAGATACGACATATGGATGTGAAAATCGCTTTCCTAAATGGATTCCTTGAAGATGATATCTATCTAGAACAACCAGAGGGTTTCGTATCCAGTAAGACTTCAAACTTGATTTGTAAGCTCCAAAAATCTATTTATGGACTTAAACAGACATCCCGAAGCTAGAATCGTTGTTTTGATGAGATAATTAGATTATATGGATTCATCAAGAACGAAGAAGAACCATGTGTTTATAAGAAAGTGAGTAGGAGCATGATAGTTTTCCTGGTCTTGTATGTAGATGACATTCTTATCATAGGAAATGATATAGGGATGATGCAAAATGTGAAAGCCCACCTTTGCAAGAACTTCTTCATGAAAGATATGGGTGAAACTTCATATATACTAGGTATAAGGCTCTATCGGTATAGAGTTAGGAAACTTATAGGGTTGTCACAATCGACGTACATAGATTAGATGTTAGAAAGGTATGGTTTTAACAACTGTATGGCAGCAAATGTACCTTTCCGATACGACATACATTTTTAGAAGAAAATGGCACCTCAGACTGAGAAAGAGAGAGTTAGGATGTCTAACTTGCCATATGCTTCTTGTATTGGGAGCATAATGTATGTTATGTTATGTACTAGACCTGGTATCATTTTCAGCGTCAGTGTGACCAGCCGATATCAGGTAATGATCATTGGACAGCCGTGAAACATATCTTAAAATATCTTAAAGGCACTAAGGATAAGTTTCTGATATATGGAGAAAATGAGCTACAAGTTAAGGGTTATACAGACTCCGACTTCCAGGGAGATCCAGATGATAGAAAATCTACATCAAGATACATATTTACCTTTAACGGTGGCACTGTTAGTTGGCAATGTCCAAAGAAAGGCTCAACAGCTGATTCCACCACTGAGGTGGAATTTATAGCGGCTTCAGAAGTTGCTAAAGAAGCTGTTTGTATTAGAAATTTTATCACAGAACTTGGCGTTGTGCCTAGTAATGCGGATTCGATCCTATTGTACATTGATAATAACGGAGCCATCGCGTAGGCTAAGGAGCCGAGGGCGCATTCCAAGTCTAAACACGTGGAAAATAAATACCGCGTAATTAAAGGATAATTGAACGAAAAGACATAGTGGTCTTGAAGGTTCATGGACAAGACAACATAGCAGACCCGCTTATAAAGGCATTACCTCCTAATTTATTTGATAAACATGTGGAGGAGATGAGACTACAGTACCATCTAGATTGGCACTAAGCAAGTGGGAGTTTGATCGAGTTGGTGCTTGGAGTGCCAATCTGATTTGTACATTTTATTATTTATTAATAAAATAACTACATTTTTCATTTCATACATTATCGATGGTATTGTCATTATGCATATTAGATTGATATATAGATATACTAAGAATGACATCGACCTTAGAATAGTCTTGACACTAGGTGTAAACTATTCTTAAAGTAAATATTCATAGTCGTTGGTTTTGGAATACTGTCGAATTCCTATAACCTAGAAGACTAGCACATGTCGTATATTGGAATTAGAGTTCCAATGGTTTAACCCGATGTACCATGAGTTTTGGAAACTCGTATAGATATGTGGGTATTCGTTGAAGCGAATACTGAATGACTCATAGGTGATTCATAATAGTTGGAAGTACACACCACCGTCAATAGGAATCTTCTCGAGTCGAGTAGCATATATAATCTCTTAACTATAGGATACCATTGATTTTATGTGAAATCCTTCACACTTTAATGCCATATATGTCAGAAACCTTTCATGGTCTGACCTCTAGAATATCGTTGGGTGTGGACCGATGCACTCAGTAATCAAGTGCAAAGCAAAATAGGACCCGTCGGCCCATATGTGTACCATAAGGGGTTTAGGTATCCATGTGAGTAAGTCACGATTCTTGAAGACTTTGGCCAAAGTCGATCACCTAGGGTGGATCACATCAGTTGTAAAGAATCGTGGACATGTCGACATGAGATGTGCGTCTTGGAAACTTGACGATGTATTCTATGTTTTCTAAACACAACTCGGACAACCTACGACGGAGGGATTGTTAAACATATGTGATGATCTCGACTTGTATAGTTTAGAAAGATCGTTCGTGTTCTTCACGAATTTGGAGGTGGCCAAATTGCATACATATTAGCTAGGCTTATATGACGAACGTGTCTGAACTTAGAGAGTCTCAATATGAAGTGTACTCATTGAGCAATTGAGTAGCCGATTAATTTGGTAAAAGATAATATTCGATATTATAATTATCAACTAAGATAATCAAGTGTTATTTGATAACATTGATTATTTACTTTGACCTAATTGGATTAATTCAATAATTAAATAAGGGCTTAATTGTAAAATCATGATTATCTCTACCATTTGAGGATGTTATGGTAATTGTAAGTATGTCCGAACTTAGAGAGTCTCAATATGAAGTGTACTCATTGAGCACTTGAGTAGCCGATTAATTTGGTAAAAGATAATATTCGATATTATAATTATCAACTAAGATAATCAAGTGTTATTGGATAACATTGATTATTTACTTTGACTTAATTGGATTAATTCAATAATTAAATAAGGGCTTAATTGTAAAATCATGATTATCTCTACCATTTGAGGATGTTATGGTAATTGTAAGTATGTAATAATAGGTGGTTTTGGCTTGATTTAATTGGATTAAATCAAAATGGAAAAAATTTAACTAATCCATTTCCTAATATTTGGCTTTATTTAATTGGATTAAATCAAAGTGGGAGACAATGGAGATTAGTCACACCTAATTATACATATTTGGAAAAATTGAATTAAGCCCACTTAAAAGTTGATTACAACTTTTATTAATTAAAAATTGCCTAAGTTTTGCTATAAATAGCAAGCTTAAGGAATGTTTTAATAACAAGTATAAACATAAATAAAAGCTTGAGTAAGCTATACACAAGTAATTCTTGAGAGATTAGCCTAAGTTAGAAAAGTGTTTAGAGAAGCTTGTGAGGTCTCTACAACATTTCATCTAGGAGAAATCAAGATTAGATCTTGAAGTGAAGCTTGCTAGCATTGGAAATCAAGCTTGGATCTTGAATTCAAGCTTGCACACCTTGGAGGTTCTCCAACCATTTCAACAAAAGAGAAGTAGATTGTATCTTGCATCTAGCTTACTAGGTAATGTTTGATCTTCTCCTAATCTATGTTCATTTGTGTATTAGATGCATGATCACATAACTTAATGTTGAAATAAGGCTAATCAAATATGTTAGGATACTTAAGAAGTATAAACACTACATGCTTATGTATTAGGTCAAAAATGTTCATGTTGGACATGAAACAATTAAAAAGAGTTTGAAACTCTAGATTAAAGCTTAGAGCTATGGCTACCACTCTAGATTCACTTGACCACCTTTAGGTAAACTAGAATTGTTCATGAGATATTTCTAATTGGGATTCTAAAATGGTTTGTGATTAGATTCGAACAAATGAATATAAGTACTTAGAATACATGTATGCTAGTTGTAAAACATGTGCTGATGGTGGTTATCAAGTTAAAATTGGATTTTAAGTGTATTTGAAATATTGGGAGAAAATTGGAAGTGTTTAGGCATGTTTTTGGACCTAAAAATGCCATCAGGTCTCTCTGCGTCACGACACAGACCTCTTCGCTTCACGACGCCGAGCTAATTTTTGGTGAGCGTCGAAACGCGTATCCCTTTGCGTCATGACGCGCCTATGTTCCAGAAATACATGCTCTCGGCATTTGGGGCGTCGCGCCGCGACGCTAATTTGTACTAAAACTTGTTTTTCTCAGTTCAGGAGCTTTCAGACTCCGATTAGGTCCCCATTTTTTCCTACAGACTCTTATTGGAATGTAGTTTTACATAAAAATATTTTAAAATACACCTATCCTTGATATCCATGGGTTAGACCCATTTTCGCTGCCCGGGACATCGATCCGACCCTAAGGTTCCACAACTGCCCCAACAATTTAGACTTGATTTTCTGACATACCTATTAGAAAATGAGCCTCAAAGCTATAAATAAGCAATGTCTTCTTCGTATGCACCTTTGTGGAAATAGGCTATCAATAGTGAGATTGATTATATCCTTCAAAACCATACTTGAGAGTTGATTAATCTTCCTCTAGTTTGTAAGCCACTGGGCTACAAATGGATTTTCAAACGAAAGAAGAAACCAGATGGATCAATATATAACTACAAGGCTAGACTTGTCATAAAAGATTATAGACAAAAAGAAGACCTTGACTACTTTGATACCTATTCACCAATGACCCATATCAAGTCAATAAAAATGATCATAGCCATAGTAGCTATATTTGATCTTGAAATACATCAAATAGATGTGAAGACGATATTTTTAAATGGTGAATTGGATGAAGAAATTTTCATGGAACAACCAGAAGGTTTCAATATTCATAGACAAGAACATAAATGTGCAAACTTGTAAAATCCTTATACGGATTAAAACAAGTACCTAAACAATGACATGAAAAATTTGACAAAGAAATATTGTCAAGTGGGTTCAAAATCAACGAGTGTGATAAGTGATTATACACTAAATCAACTCAAAAATGATATGTCATTATGTGTCTCTACGTAGATGATATGCTGATAATTTGTAGTAATTGACCGGTGCGTAATCACATGCGTATAACGCAAGCGCACATATCGTTCAAGTAGTATAAAAATATCGATCCCACGAGGACTTAATTCCTAATGTTGTTATTAATTATTGATACTATTTATTTACAAGTATCTAATTAAGGGAGAAAAGAATGATTACTTTTGGTTGGTTGAATGTGGATTTGCTTAAATAAAACAAACAAAAGAAAATACTAAGAAAAATAAAAAAAAGACACAAAGATCTAGGGTTGTGATTCCACACAATATTATCCTAAAGATGAATTGATTCTCTTATATATATACGTAATAAGTCAATTTGCTAACCTGGAACACGAAGATATGCAAAAGCCTCTGTCGATGGTCAGACGCAAATACCCAAATAACCCAATTAATCATATGTCTATGTTAACCAAGTTACCTGAATTCATTAAGTTCAAGTTCCAAAAGTGGCTACCCCCGTCTGATAGGTATATGTCTATCCTGTAAGGAAATCTATTAAAGGGTTATATATCCTCAAGGAAGATCGTGGTCTATTGAATCTAAGGCTGAAACCTAAAATCCCTTCGTCAAGTTCATTTTAAGTTTACCAAATCAATCTTATTAATGGCCAATTAACAAGAAGCATTAAGCTTAAGACTCAATAAACAAACTAAAGAATTGCTCATAAAAAGAAAATCAATTATTAAGTGAGTGGATATTGTGTTTCATCATTTCCCTAGAATAAAAATAAAATATTGGGGGTTGGGGATCCACCTTTACTATTTATAATCTAGATAACTCCCTTACTGTAATATAAAAATTTATCAGTGATATTACCAACCAGCCATATAGGCGGTATCCTCATTAAGTCAGATTTTAATTAAGTCTGACCGACCATAAAGGCGGTATCATTATTTGTCCAAAAACCAGCCATATAGGCGGTAATCATCTGTCAAATAAAGACCGGCCATATAGGCGGTGTCACATTATGTCAAAAATAAAACCACCAGCCATTAAGGCGGTATAACCTTTTGTTAAATTATAATTTCCATATTATAATTAAGGGAGATTAATCTAAACTAAAATAATAAAAACTTCACCCTTCCCCCAGCGAAAAATTAACTACAAAACATAAAAGTAAATAAAAGAAAATAAACTACTACTATTACTGAAAATAAAAGTGCATAAATTAAATATTGAAAATTAATACAAACAAGATGCAATCCATAAATTCCTTACAAAAACCTAAGGAAAGCATGAGAATTACAAATGAAATGACTTGGTATTTATAGGAAAATCTAAAGGCTTCCACCAATTTCTCCACCAGTTGCTCCACCAAACACTCCACCAAACACTCCACAAAATCCTCCACCAAACATGCCACAAGACACTCCAAAAAACAAAACACTCCACCAAACATGCAAGCATGTTTTGTGGAATTTTGACAATTGTAAATTGTCATTTTCCATTTTTTTTATAATGACTTTAGTAATTACACAAAACACATTGGATTATTCGTTAATTTCGATCTTGAAAAATTCAGAATTCGAAAATATTTAAAATTTCAAAGTTGTAGATCTTTGAGTATTCTTTAATTTGCAACTTGAATCAGCTCAATCGGATATCGGATAAAAAAGTTATGGTCAAAACACTAAACTTGCACAAAATTGGAATTTAGGACTACACTTCGTGACGCGTACAGTAAATTTTCGTTTTTGACTTTTTTTCCTCCTGATTTCATCGTTTTACCCCCGAATTGATTCCATTAAGTCCCAATATTATTTTTATCTGCAAAATAAATAAAAACACATCAAAACGTTCATAAAACTCGAGAAACTATACAAAATATTAGGTTAAATGAGTGAGAAATAGTGATATAATTACCACTCTTCACACCCCCAAACCTAACATTTTGCTAGTCCTCGAGTAAAACAATAAAATAAAATAACATAAACATCTTTAAAATAAAATTAAACTAAGCCAATTTCGTAGGGATCGCGATTGCATTTAGCATATGCAACAAGCCTTTAAACCCCTAGGTGTCCCTAGTGGACGAGTTGTAGTCTCGTGATGGTTTACAGCAACGATACCCACAAACGTTTGATAAAAGTAAAAAGATAGTAAAACTAATGCACACAAAAGCAAAAAGACAAGAGAAAATAGAATAAAGAAGTTAGTGACTAAACAGGTGAAACTTCTACTCCAAGTTAGTAGTTGTTTTCTTTCTTTCTAAATTATCGAATAAGTAAATTCTCCGATTATTTTTACCATTCTTCATATACACAACCAACAAAATATTAATTAACTCATTTTGCCCACAATAGTCACAAGTGCAGTTGAGAAGAGAGTAATATTTTTATCCTAAAGTTTTATCAGAATTCATACCTTTTTGTAGCAATGGAATAATTTTTTTTTATTTTTCTGATTTTTTTTCTTTGATTTTTGATTTTTATTTATTTATATACAATGTCTTCCATCCATGTAGCGAGCTTTGGGCCAGTGACTCCCAAACTAGTTGGCTTTAGGGCACTAGGTGTTAAGACACCCCTACGGACTTAATAACTCGGATCTCAGACGTTTTTTTTTACTCCGTTGCCATTTATATATGCTTCCTCCTATTAAACTAGAGCACTGAATATTACAAACTTTTCAATTACAGCTCATGTTTGTATGTTACCATGCATGTTGATAATATCTGCTAACTGAGCATATGAAGATTCATTTTAGTCAGTTTTATGGAGAATTCACAAATTAAATAATTCAAAAGGAAATAAATAAAAATTAACTTGTTTCGAAAATGGGTTTGAGATACGTATCAAGAGTGGAAACTCCTTACATAACTATCTCTCACCAATTTTACTAGATTAATCAAGTTAAAAACAAAAACACAAAATATTTTTTTTAATTTTTGTAAAATTTTTCAAATTTTTTTGTATTTTTCGAAAAAATTTGGACTAAAAATAAAAACAACATACAAAAAAACAAGATACTATTAACTATTGCCCTCCCCCAAACCTAAATGAGACATTGTCCCCAATGTCTTAAACAGTAGAAGAAGAGTTTAGAAGATAGTACCTGGTTAGCTGAATTACTATATGAAAATTAAAGGTTAAGATCCAGATTTATCCGACGCTTCTTACCACGATCGTCTTCGGTCCATTTTATCTTGGAAATGACAGGGTCAATTTGTGGTTCAAAGGCCAAGATTTGGTCAAGTAAATCCTGGGCAGTTCTGGCAGTGAAGAGGAGTTCTTTCAGAGGTTTTGTCACGAACCCATTTCTCCGGGCGTCATCAAGAAACACACAAAGAAAATCATAAAATTTGTCAACGTTAAACAGCCCAATTGGTTTCTGGTGTATGTTCAAGTTCGCCCAAAGATAGCACTATAAAAATCTCCTCTAATATGCCCAAGCCTCCTGGCAAAGCAATAAAAGCATCAGCACGGTTATTTATTTCCACTAGTCGCTCGGACATACCTAGCACAATAATTTCCTCTCCGTTTGATGGTCCAATCAGATTCGCATCTGCCAAAGGTTTTGGGATGATTCCCAGGACTTGACTGCCTCCATCCTGTACGGCCTTTGAAATGATTCCCATTAGTCCAAGATTGCCCCATCCATATACTAAGTGCATATTCTTTTCGGCCATGACTCAACTCAATTCCTGTGCTGCCTCTATGTATTGTGGTTTAGTACCAACACTAGTACCACAAAATACACAGATGTTTTCAACTCGTCTTCTTGAAGTAGCTTCCATTTTTTATGCATTTCTTTCTCAAATTTGGATGCCTTCAAAAGTGCAATGATGAGTTGAATTTATAGTACCTGAAAAGGGTGAGTAATAATAGCACTAGTATCTTCCAAATGACGATATTAGCTAAACAACAAAAGAAATCGTGAAAGGTCAAAAAGTTTGGATCCTATCTACGAAAATAAAGAAAATTACAACAGAAAAACAAATCAAAGCAATTATTAAGGCAACAAAATTGTGTACGCAATACGCCACTCGCTTAGTATAAATTTATTAGGATGCGTCTCAAGAATTCATTCATTACTCAGCCATCTCTAATGAATTAGCTCTCATATTTGTGATTTCCAGACACCATTCCTTCTGTTTTGCTTTGCCTCAAATGCTCCGTTTGTGTCTTTCCCTGAAAAACTAACACACAAAATTAAAAACTCTACAACATGTATACACAAAATATCAAAACAAAAATTATAATAAATTGCATGGGTTGCCTCCCTGCTAGCGCTAAATTTTTCGTCTTCAGCCAGACGTGACTGAAATCCATCTGTCAATGAGGTTTCAGCGTCGTTTTGGATGTCCGATTTAAGACAATCCCATGAGCGTTGCTTTTGAATGGTCTCTTCCAACGGTAAAGTGGCAAAAAGAATTTTATCCCATTCAATGCTTGTGCCATCTTCTTAAACTTTGTCGCTCCAGTGATTCCTGAAAAGAAAGAAAGAAAATCAGGAGGTCTCGTATGATGCTTGACTTGGAATGGGAGTTCTATTATGTCAAGCTTCTAGGCGATATGTGTAAATTGTACTCCCCAAAACAGTGATGTTTCTCTTGAATGCTCAAGTTCTTTAAATTGCTCCTCCATTTGCTCTCCGCTTCTTGCTCCACCTTTTCTTCACAGATGTATTTTAGGATTTATGCATTCAATTCTTCATTTGTCATCTGTGAAATGCATGCTCCATAAGTATCACCCTGAGGATGTAAAGATATGTCAAATTTTAGGTCTTCATCATCTTAGGTAGATGTGACTGGCTCAGGTAGATCTTTTTCAAACATTAGTGCAATGCATGCTCCAAGATCTTCATTTTGAGGATACATAATTTCATCCTCAATTTTTGTTGGCATAAACAGTTGTACTTCTTCATCCTCATCAGAGTCTAAATAATAAAAATCAAATCGCGATTTTACTGGTTCGGGTTCCTGAACTGATACCACAGATTCCTGATACTGCTAAGCCTCCTCCTCTGCTAAAGTGTCATCATGAAATATTTGGTACTCGAAGGCTTCATCAGTGTCATCTGAAAATGCTCCTTGAGGTATGTAGCCCTGGTCTTCTGTTAATTGTCTCGTTTGATCAGTCAGTCTCTGAATAGTTGCCTCTTGACTCTGAAGTATTGCATCCCACATTTCATTACTTTTCTTGAGCATGTCCACCATTTCTCTTATCATCTATTTTTCCTCTAGTGAATATCGTTCTGGTTCTTGTTGAAGATCGTAGGTGGATGGTGGATAAGATGGATAATAAGGTTCAGTGATATATGTTGGTTCTTCGTACCTTGGATGATTCTGATAATTCTACCATTCTGAAAGGTATATACATTGATCGCTTGGGTGGTTACCATCACATATTACACATCTCCCAATTGCGTTCTGTTGAGCAAATGTAGTTTTCCTTGGTTCTAGCATCCACTGATAATTGTCGGGCTGGACAACAGTCCTCAGAAAATCGGACTGTTGCTCCCTGAATTGAGGTGTATCTTCTTCTAGTAAAGCTCGTAATCTTTCTATCTCCCAATAGTGTTCCATTTTTCAACCTCCTGAAAATAAAAGAAATAAATAAAAATTACAGATAAAAATAAAGAAAATTAGATACAAGTAAATTAGATAGCTACAAAATTAATAACTCAAGAAACATAAGTCCCCGGCAACGGCACCAAAAACTTGACCGATGCGTAATCACACGCGTATAACGCAAGCGCACGTATCGTTCAAGTAGTACAAAAATATCGATCCCACGAGGACTTAATTCCTACTGTTGTTATTAATTATTGATACTATTTATTTACAAGTATCTAATTAAGGGAGAAGAGAATGATTACTTTTAGTTGGTTGAATGTGGATTTGCCTAAATAAAATAAACAAAAGAAAATACTAAGAAAAATAAATAAAAGACACAAAGATCTAGGGTTGTGATTCCACACAATATTATCCTAAAGATGAATTGATTATCTTATATATATGTAATAAGTCAATTTGCTAACCTGGAACACGAAGATATGCAAAAGCCTCTGTCGATGGTCAGACGCAAATACCCAAATAACCCAATTAATCATATGTCTATGTTAACCAAGTTACCTGAATTCATTAAGTTCAAGTTCCAAAAGTGGCTACCCCCGCCCGATAGGTATATGTCTATCCTATAAGGAAATCTATTAAAGGATTATATATCCTCAAGGAAGATCGTGAGCTATTGAATCTAAGGCTGAAACCTAAAATCTCTTCGTCAAGTTCATTTTAAGTTTACCAAATCAATCTTATTAATGGCCAATTAACAAGAAGCATTAAGCTTAAGACTCAATAAACAAACTAAAGAATTGCTCATAAAAAGAAAATCAATTATTAAGTGTGTGGATATTGTGTTTCATCATTTCCCTAGAATAAAAATAAAATGCTGGGGGTTGGGGATCCACATTTACTATTTCTAATTTAGAAATCTCCTTTACTATAATATAGAATTTATCAGTGATATTACCAACCAGCCATATAGGCGGTATCCTCATTAAGTCAGATTTTAATTAAGTCTGACCGACCATAAAGGCGGTATCATTATTTGTCCATAAACCAGTCATATAGGCTGTAATCATCTGTCACATAAAGACCGGCCATTTTGGCGGTGTCACATTATGTCAAATAAATAAAACCAGTCATTAAGGCAGTATAACCTTTTATGTTAAATTATAATTTCCATATTATAATTAAGAGAGATTAATCTAAACTAAAATAATAAAAGCTTCACCCTTCCCCTAGCGAAAAATTAACTACAAAACATAAAAGAAAATAAACTACTACTATTACTGAAAATAAAAGTGCATAAATTAAATACTGAAAATAAATATAAACAAGATGCAATCCTTAAATTCCTTACAAAAACCTAAGGAAAGCATGAGAATTACAAATGAAATGGCTTGGTATTTATAGGAAAATCTAAAGGCTTCCACCAATTTCTCCACCAATTACTCCACCAAACACTCCACAAAATCCTCCACCAAACATGCCACAAGACACTCCACAAAACAAAACACTCCACCAAAAATACAAGCATGTTTTGTGGAAGTTTGACAATTGTAAATTGTCATTTTCAATTTTTTTTTTTTTGATAATGACTTTAGTAATTATACAATATACATTGGATTATTCATTAATTTCGGTCTTGAAAACTTCGGAATTCGAAAATATTTAAAATTTCAAAGTTGTAGATCTTTGAGTCTTCTTTAATATACAACTTGAATCAGCTCAATCGGATATCGGATGAAAAAGTTATGGTCAAAATACTAAACTTTCACAAAATTGGAATTTAGGACTGCACTTCGTGACGCGTACAGTAAATTTTCGTTTTTGACTTTTTTTTCCTCCTGATTTCATCGTTTTAGCGCTGAATTGATTCCATTAAGTCTCAATATTATTTTTATCTGTAAAATAAATAAAAACACATCAAAACGTTCATAAAACTCGAGAAACTATACAAAATATTAGGTTAAATGAGTGGGAAATAGTGATATAATTACCACTCATCAGTAATCATGAGATGATTTAGTCTACCAAGAAAGTATTGACCAATAAATTCGATATGAAAGATTTAGGAGTAGCTGATGTGACCTTAATAATAAAGATTTTCATAACATCATAGGGGTACGTATTATCTCAGGCTCATTATGTTGAGATGATACTTGAGAAATATAATATGAGATATCTAAATATGGATAGAACTCATGTGGACCTAACTCTTCATTTATCAAAGAATATTGGCTCAAGTATCGTAATTATAGTTTCAAGAATTATCAGAAGTCTAATGTATCTTACAAATTGCACACGACCAGATATCGCTCAAGTTGTAAACATGCTTAGCAGATATACAAGTAATCTAAGACATAACCACTAGAAAGCCATAGTAAGAGTTTTGAGGTATCTGAGAGAAACTTCAAAATATGGTATGCATTATACAAGATATCATGTTGTTCTAGAGGGATACAGCGATGCTAACTGGATATCTAATACAGTGAATTTCAAATCCATGAGTGGATTTATTTTCACACTTAGTGGTGCAGCCTGTTGGATAATTATGACCCATAGCATCACTATTTATACAGAACATGGTGTTGTTGTACAAATTAACTATGTGACAAAGGAAATTGCTCTTTTATCATTTGTAATTGGATTACCTGGATATATAAATGACAAAAGTCCATACGATTAGTACCAGATTAATAAGATATGAGACATTATTAATCCACATAAGGTTTAATCATTAAATATCCATAGTCGTAGTATTATCGAGACTGGACATCGATAATGCGGAATATACTAGTATTACACTTGTGCGTGTTATGGAAGCATAACATCATAGTTCTCATATATTTGGGTATTGGATACTCATTCAAGTGTAATAGGAGGTTCTATTTACCGATGATACGGAAACAGCTTCGCTCTGGATAGACCCCTCGGAATCCCATTGGTAGTATGACTATGTGTCTATGGGAATTCGAATCAGGGTAGGTGTATTTGATGTTAACCTGAGACTTGCATCGCTAATACTTGCAACAATCAGTATACTTTGGTTTTGGTCGTCCAGGGCTTTAACAGGTTCTGTGTATGCCTCTTCTGGGTATACTGAAAATTGTAGTGTATTGGGTGTGATGTCAAGATGGAAGTATAACTTCAGTCATATGGAGATGATGATCACGCAGGTATACAGAACTGGTACTCTAAGTGCTATAGCCATCGGGAAGTATGACTAGGTCATGACTTTCTGATCATAAAGAGACTAGTTGTTAGTGATCCGATATATGCTTCGTACGGGGCAGACACAACTCCAGC